>BHFT01063591.1:0-48630 GCA_004320025.1 Laticauda laticaudata
TTTCTCCGTTTTACATCCTCTTTGCATCCGTTGGTGCAGTGTGACATGGGCTTAACCAACCGTGGTCAGTTTGACATAGAATTTCACCCAATATATTCTTTTCATTTACAGTTGGATTTTTATTTCATTGTAATTTTATAATTGTGGGAAATAGACTGATCTTTAGCAAGTAAAGTTAATCCTACTGAGTAACTTGGATGGGAAATCAACAAAAAAGATCAAGGCTGTGGGTTAAACTAAAAAGGCGAAAAAACAGAATATAACAGGAAGCTACTTCCATATCATTGTTCCATTTATGAAATCATCAGCAATCAAATTGATTTTTTTTATAACTAGAGAGATGTTATATGTTTCAGTTTTAAAATCCCTTGATATTAGATTCAAATTCAGTCAAAGTTAAGTTCCAGCAACCAATGGGGTTTAGGCTGCTGAATCCAGCTGACTCAATTAGTGCTTCTTGTCCAACGTAGTGTCTCATATACTCATGCCATCATAAGTATCAAAAGCCCATTAATGTAAGAGATTCTCAGAGCAGAATATAAAGAATGCTAACAGATAAACCTGACACTTACAACAGAGTAAAAAATGGAAGAAAGAAAGTCCATTACACAAAAGGAATTATGGGGAAAATGGAGTGCTGGATTTGAATCAAGATGAGATATAATTTCTACATTAGACTCATATCCCTCAGTAAAGTCAGTTCTTGAGTTACAATATTTAGTTTCAAGCTACCGGTATGATGTTTCAAGGGTCTGAGAAACTTTAGCCAAATTCATGCTGCCCTAAATGAGCCTGAAAAACAGCATGTCAGAAGCAGCAAGTTTTGTTGTTATATCTGATAGTGGATTGCCTAAGGGTGTGTTTGAATGTAACATTGAGTTTGTTGAGGAATAGCAAATTAAAGGATGAACAAGCCAGCAGAAGGGGAAAAAGTATGGTAGTGGTGGCACTACACTACATTTCCTGAAATATAAGATGTGTGACACAAGTTCTGGACCAGGTTTGCGAATAGACCTAAAAAAGTTACCAGCTTCCTCATACTGTAATTAAAACAAAACTGGATCTTCTTTCTATGTGAAGGAATAATGAAGCTGTTTCCCATGCCATGTGTATTTTGGGGGGCTTAGATCTCTTTCTAGGTAAGTTCTTCATTCAGTCATTAATTTCTCTCTATATAAAATTCAGATTGGTTTACCTAGCGTTGTCTTTGGAGAATATTCATAAACAGCAGCTAGTACAGAATATTTCAATTCATTTTCTCAAAGAGGAAGTTACAGACAACATATTCTCAAGACAACTGAAAGGCTACCATACTTCTTCCAGTGAAATGTCTAGTCTGAGCATCTTGAAAGAGTCTCTTCTGCCTTCCCTCTCAGATAAAAACATGCAGCTTGGGCTCTGTGTGGAGACATCAATACAATGGAATGGTTTTCCCAATGGGATTCAACTGACAATTCTTGTTAAGCAACAAGTGAAGACCTGGTACATTATGGTTATAAATCATGACAGTTGTAAAGTGTTTTAACTTTGTTGCAGTAGTCATTAAGCAAAAAACATGGTTCTAAAGTGACCTCCAGGGTCATTAAGTGAAGTTATTGTTTGTTATGTCCTGTTTCTGCCGTAAATCAGAAGTAAACACCAGTTTTTGGGAGAAAAAGTTTTACATCATAGTTGTTTGATTATGGATGATGCAAACATCCATAAATGCAAGCCGGTGGCTGAGCAGCCAAAATGCAGTTATATGACTAGGTCGGGGAGGGGGGGAGTTGTTGGAATTTTCGTACTAGGTCATAAATACCTTTTGAGTTATCTGTCATTACTTCAAACGGTTGCTAAGCTAACAACTAATTGGTTGTTGAGGACCTGAATCTATCTATCTGCCAAGAATCGACTGACCTGATGACACACAATCAGTTTTTGTTCCATTTTACTTTCTTTGCTTTCAAAAATGTTGAGAACTATTTTTTTAATGTTAAGCACACTTTGGGTATTCCCGTTGAAGCAAAAAATTCATTTGGTACAATATGCTAAATAATGAGTGTGTTCTATCTAATTCAGAATGCAGCAGTGTAGGCAAGAAAGGACCAAAAAAATCCCACATAAAATTTTTATAAATGGTGCTTTGATTTTAAAGAAACTATCATTTCTTTATTTCCTTTTATCGGGACCTGCTTTGAACATCTATATTCAGCATATAAGCAGCTATACTTGTTAATGCAGGTGGTCCTGGACTTGCAATCAAAACGGCACAGCAATGCACTCATAAAGTGTAATTGCATCTGAAAGCAATGGCAATCCCTGCAATCCCAGTTATCATCATTAACTGAATCCCACGGTCATTAGAAGAGGCATTTTCCTGCCAACTTCCCATAACCAAAATCAGTGGGGAAACCGATAGGAAGTTGCAATGTCCTAAGCTGTCTGGCAGGTAAGTAGCTGTTTCCAGGTGGGGGAGGAAGTGAGGGTGCAGAAGAGAGGGGAGGATTGGGGAGTGCAGGACAGGTGCCAGGTGGGTTAGGAAAAGTGTGGGAGAGGTGCCATGTGGGTTCAGGAGTATATGCTGGGGTGCACAAGTGGCCAGCAAGAGCACAGAGGAGCAGGGGGAGTGACTTGTGATTTTTTGGGAAAGCCAGCAGGGAAGGTTGCAAATGGTAATCAAGTGATTGCAGGATGCTCAGCAAGAGGTCCTAAGTGTGAATGTGCTGCCAAGCACACAGATCACAATCACATTACCATGGAGGTGCTGGGACAGTTGCAACCACCATTCATTCAGCACCGTCATAATTTTGAACAGTCACTGAATGAATATTCATAAATCAAGGAGTGTCTGTACATTAATAAATTAGAAACACAGTTATTTGAAGGCTTCCAGAATTTAGTAGACAAATTGATAAATGGACCTCATGGCATCTAATTATGTTTTATTTCATTCCATAATGAATGCAAGATTCAGCAAAAAAAGAGGCTAAAGACAGTGTAAATGAATCTTAACTCTTTTTTAGAGAAAGAAAAATCCCGAGAAGTTTATACTATCCAGCGCATTTAGAGACATTGGAAAAATGCAGAATAAAAATATCTTGCTTATATCAAAGCATTTGGATTGAAGGTGGATTGTGGATTGAATCTATTTTGTTAAATCCCCACAAGTCTATTCTGACATATATTCAATGTCTAGAATCAGAAATTACTATGTAGACTAATGAATGTAAAGTATTGCTTATTGCTTGGAATATTATGTACCAAATGTTTAGGCAGCCACTAGTCATGAGCTCTCATGCAATCTGGAACAGTTTATGCAACAGAAAGCTACAAGCTAGTCCATTTGCCTGGATCATAATCTTACTCATGCTTATGTTATCTATTCATCACTTCCCTACCACCCAGGGAAAAGCTTTTCTGCTCTACCTGCAAGAAGTGATCAAAAAAGGTACTTTGGTTTATCAATTGTTTATACCAGGGCAACGGTGCAGATAGCCAAGAGTATTTGCCAAAATTCGTCTGTGTAAGCATGGTGCAAGTTTGTTTTTAAAATGGCAAAATTAGTATTTAAAACTCATAAACTGTTAATACCTGTTCAACCTAAAATCCCATTTTGCCAAAGATGTGACTTTAAAAGAGGTAGAAATTCAGAGATCCTACATTCCCTTTCTTGAAACAAGATAATCCACTATGTTATGCGCTATGCTATGCTACACAAATACACACTATAATAAATATATATACTTTTTTATTCTTGTGATTGTTTTTAGACCAGGCTGTCTTCTATTGCTTTATGTTTGTAACACTTTTAATTATGTATTAAATTTTGGTAAGCCAACCAGTTTAGTGGAATGAGCACCCATAACGAATTTAAATCAAACTATCTATCTATCTATCTATCTATCTATCTATCTATCTATCTATCTATCTATCTATCTATCTATCCTATCATCCATTTTGATTTAAAACAAGAGTGGATACAATTTGATGGGAATGAAGACTAAGTAAGAATGACAATTTGTTTTAGCAGAAATTAGTTGTGGGAAGTTTCTATATGCTTTCTGTTTCTTCAACACCATTTTTTGCCTTTAAAACTGGTATTATTTATTATACCAAATGATGAACCAGATGAAATTCTGATTGAGAATGGATATTAACATATCAATACATCTTCATGATAGAATTTAGAAAAAAGTGTACTTCCCATGGCACTTTCCATAGGAAATTGATACTTCCCATGGCACTTTAAATTTTTTTTCAAAATAATAATTATATCCTGCTTGTTCTTTCAAGTCAAAATGTTTTGGAAGTTCTACTAGCTCCTATGTGGATGATCTTTTCAATGCCCTTTCTATTGAATTATTTATTCTCTTAACATATATGGCAATTTCAGAAGCAAGCACGTAGTCTTACCTGATGCAACATTAATTATTTCTTTAACTACAGCATCTTGCATTTCTTCATATTCTTTTCTGTTCTTCATATACTCTTCATTAATATCTTTCAATGCACTGGACATAAACAAAAAAGTCAGAAATGTTTGCAACATTTGACTTTGTAATATTCCACTGTTTTCCCTGTTTTTCCCAATCATTTTCCAAGTAGCATACTTAAAGAGACTATTCAGGGCTAAAAGCAGGAACAGAACTGACTTGTGATTTTGACATTACCTGTTATAGAATTTCACCCCATTCTTCTGGGTTTCCAAGATCTTATATTTCACATTATTCCGCAGAACCTTCTCTTCTCTGTATGTAATTCTGAAAAAATGTCCGAACTGTGCATTGCATTCTAATTTGATACTCTTGCCAGCTTCCAAACCTTTTTTTTCATTTAGGAAGAAAAGAAGAAATAGCATATATGACTGATTATGCACCATAAAAGCATACAAATCACACCTCCATTATCTTCACTCAGTGATTAATTTTTTTCCTTGGTTTTGCTGCTTAACATTGTACCAGGTCCCTTACTGAAAAGTCAACTGAACAATCATAGCACTTGGAGAAAGTCCTATCACCAAGCTGGCCAGAAAAAAGCATCCAATAAATTTTCATTAATGGATCTCCCAACAGTAGTGGTATATCTAATTTGTAACATCATCACATTACCTAAAACAGTGGTAAAAGAACCAGGCTCTTATTAAATATTTTGTTTCAGAACACCCCTTAAACCACAGTCTACAATCAAGAAGTATGAGAGTTTCAGTGTTAAAAATGCCCATCTCAATCTATATTCCAATTTAGTAAAGGCAAGGTAAAGTTAAGGTAAGAATAAAGTTAACCCAGAACTGAGCCTGGCTACAATGATAATTGAGGGTGGTGGTGGTGGGGGGGGGATGTACAGAAGTAATTTCTCAGCGGCTCCTTTTGGGATGCTTTTCAACTTCCCATAGAAGTAACAACTTAGGGCCAATTTCCTTTAGTTTCAAATTCTGACAAGTAGATGCTGCCACTTGTTGAGACAAATAAAATGTAGGTGTTTAAATAAGACCATGTATTTAATTGCTTTGGACAGCATTATCAAAGGAAATTATAATTAATCTGTCAATAGGATACCCTTACCTTCATTTCAAAATTACAAACATACTAGGATTAGCAATCGCTGTTTTATAAGCCTATTTATTCTTTATATAATAATTCCCATTATGGCATATCAATTTAGTGGTCAAAGTTGCATTAGGTGGACCTCCTCAATGTACTGACATATACAGAAAGCTTAAGGAGAAATGCAGTTCTGAAGTATGGTGCCTCTGACTCCACAGCTTTTGCATTTTTAACATTTTCAGTAGAAATGAAATGACAAGTAACTAATTGGGAAGAGGTGGGGGAGAGCTACAACACCATTGACTAGGCATCCTTGAATACTGAAATAATTTTCCAGAATTCTTCCTTCAGAATGTCTTTTCCACATCAAGGACTCCTGAAGATATGCATAAAAATGGTATGTATTCATTGAAGACCCTGAATGTATATAGTGAATAAAAGCAGGGTGCTAGCAGAACCTAGAGAGTGACTGAAGTTCAAAGTAAATATTAGTAGCAGTGGGAAAGCTTATCTGACTTTCTTATTAAAGAAACCCTAATTTGTTTCCAAGAAGGGATTAAAAGAGCAATATGCTGCAGCTTTATCTAACCTGGTACCTCCAGATGTTCTGGGGTTACAACTCCCAGAAATCGCCAGGCTGCAGAAGGCTGACATGGAGCACTGCATTTTAGGCTGTGGAGCTGTCTTAAGTAAGTCAATACTGATGGTGATTTGAAAGGAGAAAGAAAAAAAACCAACGAACTTAAAAGTACTTCTTGGTAAAATATTTTTCACCCTCCAACATACTTAGTTCCTTGGCTGCAACGTTCAGCACACCCTGCATTTTTTTTTCCAGTTTATCCATACTTTCTCTCAATTCAGCAAGATTGGGATCAATGGAAGGCTTGACAAGGTATTCATGACTTTCCACCTAGAAAACAAATTTGACAAAATTTGCACTCTTTTTACAAACTTAGTTAGCAACTAAGGCAGTGGTTCCCAACCTTTTTTTCGCCCCGCACCCCTAAAGAAATTTCACTCGAACCTCGCACCCCACACTGAAATATATGGTAAATATATGGTAGGATTGAATTATTTAATTATTAAATATATGGTAGGATTGAATCTTTTCAGCTATGTATGTGACGGCCACTAAATAATGATACTTAACTCTAAAATAAAAACAAAGTTAGTCCATTGCAAAAGAAAATAAAAATGCCAACATATAGCCAATATCCTATTATTTACCTGGACTTTTCTTGCAACCCCTAGGGGGTGCAAGCACCCCAGGTTGGGAACCCCTGAACTAAGATATAGTGACTAATAATTTCATTAATCAAGAGTTTGGAAAAATAATCACAAAATCATTTAATTTTTCAGCCAAAGGGCTACACCAGACCTTTCAGCAAAAAACATGATTTCTTCAACTGTATCACTAGAAAGCATGTGCTAGAATCTCCCTTCGTGAATTCTTTATTCGTAGAAAATCAACACAGCAGCAGGTCAGGGCATTATTGTGCTACAGTATACCTTGTTTTATATTGAAAAGAACACCACTACAACTCAAGGAAATCTGTCCAACTTTTCTTCTTCTAAAGAGATTCTATTGTTATCATTCCAAAGGTACTATATTCATATCCCATTTTCCTTTTTTAATAGAGGACTAAATACTTTTAAAAAGATAAACAATAACACAAGGGTTTGGAATGGAAGACAACATCTGGATCTTCTTTGCATTACACTGAACAAGGTAAGGATTCTGCAAAATAAAAGCTCTGCCTGGAAACACCAATCATCTAGGAATGGGCTTCACAGGAAAGAGCTATTATTTCTTCCATGCATAAATCAAAACAACAAACTGAAACTTCATAGTTCAAAAGAAATTTAGAATGCACTCTGTTAAAATTATAGCGGAGTTCTATAACTCCTGAGGAATTCTCTCCCTGCACACAAATGGAGTAAATCTAAATCAAATCTTAGTCTTTCAAACACAATGCTGTATCAGTGGAGTTTTAATATGCCTCAGAAGACCTGGGCCTTTCCAAGTGGTGTACCTGTCAGATACTGGGCTTAACGTGCTTGTATGTTTGACAACTAATAGAAAGAAAATTCCATTTTCCATCTTTTTGTCTTGGCAAAAAAAGCACCAGTAGCAAATAACAGCTGAAATCACCCCAATCTGACCTGGTTGGGTAATGCAGATCTGGTTTTTAAAGAGACCCTATAAGGATTTCCACAGGCAGCCCTGCTATGATGCAGAAAGACCACTCTACAAGTGACCATTTCTTCTCTTATGTCAACCTTGCAACTACAAGGATCTGAAGAAACAGTCCAGGGCAGGGGGCAACGGCTGGCATAATGTTCAAGAACATCATATGCTGAGGATACAACTGACAGTACTGTTTAGGGGTCAGAACTGATAGATGATTATCTATCTATCTATCTATCTATCTATCTATCTATCTATCTATCTATCTATCTATCTATCTATCTATCTATCTATCTATCTATCTATCTATCTATCTATCTATCTATCTATCCTTTATTATTTTTACAAATAACTCAAGGTGGAGAACATATCTAACACATCTTCCTCCTCCTATTTTCCTCTCAACAACAACCTTATGAGGTGATTTGGGCTAAGACAGATGGACTTATTTCAAGGTCATCTAACTGGCTTTCATGGCTAAAGTAGAACTTGAACTCACTGTCTCTTGCTTTCCAGCCTTGTACTTAATATCTAAACCAAATTCACTCTACTACTAGTAGTAGTAGTACTACTACTACTACTACTAATATTGTATTAATGAAAATCATCAGGGTTGTTAGTGTGGAGAAAATCAGAAGTAGTATAAGAATTGTATGCAGCTCTTCCGGTTGATTACTGAAAATTAAGGCAAGAGCTAAACAATAAAGACAGTCAACATTAATATGAAAGAACATGGAAAAAAGTAGCTATCAAAGAATTATCAAAGGACTAAAATATAAAAGGACTATTTCATTCAACAAAAGTCAGAAGTCTCCCTCTGAGTAGAATTTGAACACAAAATAATATTTTCCTTTTAGTATATATTCTACTACCCAATAGCTCAAGATTTTATTTATATATTTTTTTTATCTTTGAGTCAGTACTGACTCTTGGCACAACCTGGACAGGTCTCTGAAGTTTTTTGGCCAGTTTCTGAAGTGATTTGCCACTACCTTTTTCCTAGGGCTAAGAGACAATGAGTAGCTCAAGGTCACATAGCTGGTTTTGTGCTTAAAGCTGTGCTTGAACTCATGAGTTCCCATTTTCCAGCCCAGGCCCTTAATCACTACAATAAACTGGTTCTCTTGTTAAAAATACATTGGCTCTAAGCATGAAATATCAGAAAAAGCAGATATAGAATTGTGATATGTTACAGAAGGAAAACATGCACTGTTTGTTTTTCAGTGGAATGACTTGTCCATTTATAACTATAACAAGATGATAATTTGTACACAAGACAAAGGGAAGAAGTAAAAAAAGAAAGGAGGGCAAGGATATTCAAGAGAATATGTGGGGCTGGCATTCTGAGGGTAACTGGCCTAGCAATGGCTATTTGTAGTTCTATATCTGAAAAATTGACAAGGGAGCTGATAAGAGAAAAGACTATATTCTAGCATACCAAATACATAAAACTATAGTTACATAAATAGTGAATGGGTTTATTGCTGAGGCCGAAAAAAAGGAGGAAAAGGTGTAAAAAACCATGATTTATGGGTCTCCTAACAATATCATTTTTTTATCCTGTAGTTAGAGTGAGAGAAATCTTATTTGATTTGCCCCTTTAGAACACGTTCTTATTCCTATACCAAAAAGCAGAATTTATCATATATCGTCTTCCTGCAGTTTAATTTTTAGTGTCCACTAACCCCATATAAGCATAACCAGAGATCTATTATATGAAGAAATGCTTAAAACAACTGTGTCAATTAGCCAAAGCTTAAGAGGCCCAATATCATTACATATAGCCTTGACTACCACAATTGACCCCAAAGTTCCACTGCTATGCAAGACAGTTAAATGAGTTTTGCCCCATTTTATGATTTTTCTTACCACAGTTGTTAAGTTAGTAACGCAGTTAAGTTAGTTATTAAATAAATCTGGCTTCCCCATTTACTTTGCTTGTCAAAAGTTTGCAAAAGTTGAACACTTGACCGTGGGACACTGCAACTATCATAAATACTTCTCAGTTGCCCTACAACGATCATTAAGTGCAACTACAAGTCTAAGTCATTTTTTCCAGCACTGGGGTAACTTCAAACAGTTGTGAACCAAATGGTCTTTCAGTTTAGAACTACCTGCAATGCAAATTTCTTTCCTTGACAACAGAAGTGGGTGGATCAGACACACAGGCTTCAAATCCACCATGACTCTCTCATGGGGAAAGAGATGTGATGCATCACAGGGAAAAATACAGCAACACTCAAGTCTTAAAAAGTATAATCTTGATGGTTTACCACTTGGAAACAAGAGAAAAGAGAAATGACTAAGAATTAAACTCTTAAGAAAATCTTATGGAAGAAAAGAAGAAATGTCTAGAAGAGGCAGAAAATGTGACTATGGATTGCCCAATTTTCATTTATAGAATTCACTGTCACAAGATAATTCTAGAGTTTGAAATGTCTGATGCTATCCTCTAGCCCTTTAATTTTTTTAAAAAAATCATGTTCTGTACTTTTATGATTTTAAATTTGTTTTTATGGCTGGACTGTATACTGCTTAGAGTCACTTTTCTTAAGATGGATGGACATATAAATAGGATTACATAAATGAATAAAATGCAATGATTATTACCAATACAGATAAAAGAAACAGACAACAAAGTTACAGATTTTTTGTTGCTATTAACTGCAAAAGTACGACATTATCACAGATCCTAGCTGTTGAAGAATAAAGAATGGCTATTGCTAACATACATAGCTTACAAGGATTCTTAGGCTCCAATACAACTGGGCAATCCTTGTAAAACTTCAACATGAGAACTCAGCTTCCCCTTCTATTAGTCACACAGAATCAATACAAAACAAACCTGGTACGGTGCTCTATCTTCTACTCATAATATGTAGGAAAGGGTGCAATTGCCTGTCTGATCATCTTGCCAGAATGATGTTATATTTACCCAACAGGGTTCAGATTAGCAAGGAGAAGAGACTACAGATTAACAGATGTATCAGAACTGCTCATACAGTTGTACAAAGGAATTACTGAGTTTGTTATTTGTACCTCTATAACTGGCTTGGCACAGTAACCAAACAAAACAGACAGAGACTTCAATGAATAGTTGAGACTGCAGGAAAAAATAATTAGTTTGTTTTCCATGGAGGACCTGAGTCAGATAGAGGGCTGTGAAAGTATCTACATATCCTGGACATAAACTGTTTCAACTTCTTCTGATAGGATGACACTATAGGGCACTGCATGTCAAAACAATCAGACACAAATAGTTTCCCTCCACCCCACACCCCATGCTTCCACTCTGCTAAACAACTATTTTCCACAACATTGTCTTATGCCCTGGGATGTCAAACCACTTAGTATTACCTATTATGTATTACCTATTATCTTTCTCATATTTTCATCTTTCCTATTACCTATTCCTTAGCTTCTATAACTTTGTTGTTTATATCTTATGATTGATGTTGATTGCTTTTATTAGTATCCTATTATCATTTATGTTGATTTAGTATCCTATGACTATCACTGAATGTTATATCTTATGATTTATGATGATTGTATTTTATGATTATGATGATTTATCACGTTGCACTGAGAGCTTATGCACCAGAGACAAATTCATACTTGGCCAATACACTTGGCCAATAAAAAAATTTAATTTTATTCAATGTAGAATAATGAGACCACAGAGATCATCTGTTTTAAACATCAGCATTGCCTTGAGAGAAGCACAGAAGATGACTTTTCAAGTCAAATGAAAAGTCAAGTGAAAAGTTTAAATGCCTGATTGTCTGCATTTATCAGTTTACAAGATAGCCTGAACAGTGTGTTGCTAGATATCTAAATCCAGGGTCTGTAAATGAACTATAACTATACCCAGAGCACTAAAAACCAAAATGCTCCACTTATTACTACTGTTCTACTGATTGACAATATGTATCTTATTATATGGAAAACTGAACCATTTTATTTATTGAAAGTTGAAAGACAGAAACATAGTCTTTCTTTGAAGGTGAACCCAACAAATATGTCCTCCAGATGGAAATCTGGCTTATTACACATTATATAACATATAATGGTTTCTGACTTTTAGAAGTTGTCAGTCAAAGCTAAAAAAGCATTTTTTTCAAAGGCTTCTCAAAGGACTTTACCATTCAGCTGCTGCACTGTTTGCATTTTTAATACAGTACAAAACTCTCCTGTAATTCAGATTTCACAACCAAACATAAAGAGTTTGGACAGGGGAAATAGAGGTACCAGAACAGAATAATCACAGAAAGAATTGAGATATTTTCCATAATGAAAAATGAATGGAGAAAAAGAGAAATTCCTATCAGAAGTTAAAGGAAATAAGACCAGAGCTTTTAAAAAATAATAGCATGCAAAATCTTTGTAGTGAAAATCTGACATAAATGTGAATTAAACCTGATCACTTTCACAACTCAAGAGATTTCCATTGACTTCCATATAGCCAAAATGAAAGTGATTTGCAACTGTTCTTATGTTAGAAATGAAGCTGTAAAAAACCACAAAGAATTCAAATTAAAGTCCAGCAAAAAGTTAGAATAAATCAGCATTCAATCCATCAATTAACAGTTACAGATAAAAGTCAAAAAGAAAACTTCAAGAACTGCTATTAAAAACTGAGGTGCGCTTCAAAAGAACAAAGAGCTGAAAGGAAAAGATGAGAGATCCAACTGTCTGGTAGCTACTACTGAAAATTGCAACCATCAAGATTCCTCTTCCCCAGTAGATCTACGATCATCCAAGGATCATCTTGGGTCATTCCTAGTTGCTCCTGTTAAAATCAAACCACCAAAGCTGGCTCTTTGGCAGCAAAATCAGATGTTTGTCAGCAGAAGGAAAAAACTGCCCTGCTGCTCAGTTCACCATTTTCAGAGAACTCCAGTCAAAGTTGACTGAATGGCTAATAGGGCTATGGTTTATCACAGTTTTTAACTGATGGCTTTAATTACATCACTATATTGATTTTTTCTTGAATTTAAAATGACCAGTAGCAGAGTAAAAACTGGAAAGAGTATACAGAAGAGCAAATAAGATGGTGAAAGGCTTGGAGGTTAAATCCTTTCAACAATGGTTAATTGAATGAGTTTAAAGAAGGACAAAATAAGGGGAGAGCTGACAGTCATCTTCCAAAACTTGAAGTTGCCTGTAAAATATAATTCAAAACAATGATTCTATAGGAGAGCAGTTTGGTGTCGTGGTTAAGACATCAAGCTGGAAATTGAGTTCTAGTCCTGCCTTAAGTCAGCTGGATAATCTTGGGCCAGTAGCTCCCTCTCAGCACTAGAAAGGAGGCAAAGGCAAACCACTTCTGAATAACCTTGTCAAGAAAACTATAAGAACTAATCAAGGCAGTTGCCAGGAATTTAAAAGAGGGCAGGAGAAGGAAAAGTCTTGAAAGGATCAAAAAGAGGGGAAGACTCTATATAACAAAGATAATGTACCTTTCACAAGGTAATATGTTGGTGGGTTCTAAAATACATAAAAAGTTTATTCAGCAAAGGTGAATAATTTGATCACTATGATCACTTGTAACTTCACCATGTACTGTGCAAAGAGGAGAATTAAATGATTCATAAAGGTTTTCATTTCAAGCTGAAGCCCATAAAATCTCCAGTCACAAGAGTCTAGCTTTTGACACTCCAGAAAGTTTACTATTCCAAGAACCACAGGTGAATTGCTCATGAATGTAAAAATCCTAACAAAGCTTGGTACAGAATGCTCTATTTATTTATTTAGATGTATGCCCTGCTCAACCATTTCACATCACTGTGTGTAGGAGTTTCATTTTACAAATTGCAATTTTGTTGTTTGATTTTAAAGAAAACACAGTTTAGCTGGAAGGAGTAGAAGGACAAAAGGGAACATTAACTGCAAAAGCAAGAACAGAGAGTACTAAATAATTCAAGACTTCAGTTAGGGCGTTGGTACTTACTTGATACGCTCGTTCTCTGTGAGCTGTGAAGAGCACCCAGTGATGGAAGGTGCTTCAGTCCCTTCTAGGAAGGCTAGGCTTAAACTTGAGGACATTCCTCCCCTGCACGAGATTCCTCCTTAGCATCCCCAGTTTTGTGAAGCTGAGGTATTGATACCCTATATGCTTAAGCCTATGTAATAACCCTGGCCGGAACAGACCCCTTACCAGACGTAAAAGGGAGGGGCTGGATGCTCTTCACAGTTCACAGAGAATGGGCGTATCAGGTAAGTACCAACACCCTTTCTCCCATGACCTGTTCAGAGCATCCAGTGATGGGACATACCAAAGCTTGGCGCAGTCCTAAGGGAGGGACTCCGTCTGGGTTTCAGACCGAACTGTCCCTGAAATAACTTGCTGCAAAACTCTCCTACCAAATGAAGCCTCAGCAGAAGCAAAGATGTCAATTTTATAATTTCTAATTCAATATTTATAATTTGCTAATAAATGGAGATGTGAGAAGCCCAGGTTGCAGCTCGGCAAATTCTCCTATTGTAGACTTGGGTCGCCCATACTGGCTGTGGTGGCTGCATTCTTGGTGAGTGAGCGATACATTGCGCTGGGGCACTGGAATCAAGTGAGAGTTCATAACCACTTAGCGGATGGTGGTTCTGCCACTTGGTAGAGAGAGAAACCTTGCGCCCTAGGGTGTTAGCTTGAAGACACGAAGAGGGCTTCTATTCTTTCCGGAGGGCGCCGTGAGCTACTATGATTAAATGGCCATAGCGTCACATTCCTTATGTCTAAGCATTGGTGCTTCGGCCTGTCGTGCGGACGTGAGCAAAACATCTTGGGGCACTGGCTCTTGAGCTCTTTGGAATGCCGAATTAACTCTTTTGAAATGAAGAGAGGATTGGTCTGAGAACTACTCTATCCGACCATGGAAAAATGCAAGATATTTGAGCACCGATAATGCAGCTAGTTCGGGAAGAATTTTCGCAAAAGATGCTAACTTGACCAATCGGGAAACCACTACTCTTGTAGATTACAGAATCAAAAGCTGTGCGTGGGTCCTCCTACGATGGCTCGAAGGGACCTGCTAGTAAAGCGCCTAATAGTACGTTTTCTAAGTCCCAAGATGCGATACAGCATGCAGCTACGGGGGGCATTCAAGTTCTTGGCACCTTCGCAGAAAACAGCGAATATGAGCGGATGAGATATGGAGGTAGATCATCCCCAAGATATGACCAGAAGCCAGGCCACCACTTGTCTCATGGCCAGAGTATTCGGGTGGATACCCTGTTGTTTAGGCCCTCTGGTAAACAATTCTTAACTAACTGTTGGCTAACTGATGGGCAATGGGGTCAACCTGTCGAACCTTCTGACACCAATGGCAGAAGCTAGACCAGGTGCTCATAGATTCAGGTTCCGTCGCAGGACGTTGAGTCAACTGAATAGTGTGAATAACTTGAGTCTCGCCAAAGAATGTTCATCTACACCCCTCTCAAAACGTCGCCACTATCCACGACTTCCATACTGGCTAGTTTAGCATTGGCGGGTCCTTGGTTGTAGCCCACCTGGACCTTGAGACAGCAGATTACGACTGATGATGGATCTCTCCATGGTGGGTACCGTTGAGAGGTCCTTTCAGGTCGCGAAACTCCATGCTACATCTTGGTCAATAAAGGAGCCCACAATAGGCAGGTCGCTTTTTCCTTCCAGCAACTTCTGAATCAATTTGGGGATCTGGGGAGGAGAGAGGAAAGGCGTATAGCAGATCTAGTGGGCCAGTGACATCTTGAGGTGTTCACGTTCTCACTCCCTACGACTGGTAAGCGAGAACACTGAGATCACGGCAAAGCTGTGCATTGAAGTGGGGACGACAAACAGGTCGCACTCGCCGGTTGGACCCAACTCCGAGGTAGCCCCAGAAAAGATCTTGGGCAGACGCCACTGAAAAATTGGGTTTCCAAAACAAAATATAGCCCCTCTGCTGTGAGCAATCTGCTTGTACATTCGCGTATTGCATCCCGGATATGTGCTCTGCCTTTAGAGAGAGAATGGAATCTTCAGCCATTACGTCCTTCATTCAGCTAAATTGGAATAACGTGCCCACACCCTTGTTTGTTGATATGGGCCTTTGTAGTTTATGCTTGTCTGTTACAGTACCGAGCACATGTTTGTCAATGGAGATGGTGGGGCAATTGGTTGAAGGCCCAAGCTACAGCCACTCTCAGTTCTGTGTTAGCCTGAGATATGTGTGTGCTCTCTGTCGATCCATCCAAAGGCCTTCGCGGCTGTATGTGATTGGCAAGTGGGGGGCCCAATCCACGTAGACCGGCATTGTTGTAACAACTCGAACTGGTTGGATCCTTGAAAGGCATCCCTTGTTTGATTTCGGGTTGTGTCCACCATTGTGACGACTGAGACGACTATATGCGAGGAAGACATTTTTCGCAAGTCCTGGCAATTCATCTCTCCGGATGTTGGGTATGGCAACAGAAACCATTTGCAGGGTCTATGCATGGAACTGGGCAAGGGATAACTAGAAATACAAGAAACTCATTTTGTCCGAAGCAATTTAGAAAGGAGACATAGCTCCGCACCTTTGCCTAAAGGATTCTGATTTGGTGGTTGAGCCAAAATTTCTAATGCTTTTCCTTGTCTGTAGGAAAACACCGGCAGAGGAAAAACTTTGCTTCAGGGGTGTCCATGATGGGGTTCACATGATGGTGGCCAAGGCTGAATGAGTCTAGCAGACGGGTGTGTAAATGACTTTTGATCAATTTGATTGGAGAACCCATGTTGTTGTAGGGGTACCAAAACTGTAGTTTGAGTGTTTGAATTTGTTGATGATGGAAGAATGCCAGGAATAAGAATTTCATCCATAAATAGCATTGGAAATTGAACTGCTTTGTAAAAGTTCTGGGATCTGAAGCGTAGCCAAAGTTGGGAGAGCAATTATCGTAATGGGATGTTGTTGTAAACAGAAACGAGGAATTTGCAAATGTGAGGGCCTAATTGGGATATGGTAATAAGGTTTCTCGTGAAGGTTATGAGTGGAAGAATTGGAGAGTGGTCATTTAAATTTTCGGTAAACGTAGGATATTTATGACCGTTTTAAGTCCAGTGATTTGCCCTCCATCCCTCTGAACTTTTTAGGACACCGGACAAAGAGGTGTGAAATAATCAAAGAGCTGCTGCTATGCTACGAACAGAGTGGTTCTGTACGGCGCGGATCTCACCTAAGCTAGCTGCTGCTCACTGCGCTGTCCCATGAGCACTTTTTTTTTTTTTCCTGATCCCTGACAATTGTGGGGACTTCATACAAAAAATCGCGGGGGGTTGGAGCTGAACTCACAGTGGCCAGACAAATCGTACTCGTGTCCCTGACCCATGCATAGAGTAGACGGAGTCCCATGGTTGGCAACCTTTTAGGTGACCAATGGGAATACTCGTTGTAGCGATCATATACTTGGACGAGACACACGGAGACCTAGCTACCGTCACTCTGAGAAATTTAGATATACTAGGATCAGAAGTATACACTATACTATAATCTTGTCCCAGGTTCAGATTCTATCTATCTAGTATCTCGAATCCAAGCTCTCTTTGGATATCTTGGATAGTAGCGGTTCGTAGAAGGGCGAAGGACCCTACACATAGGAGCTTGGTGATCTGGACTCGATCGACGATAAAAGGAGAAGAGATTTCTTTTTGTTGTTCTGGTTTCAATGCGAGAGGTGTCAAATCACGACTGTGCCCAAAACTAGTGTTGCTTCTCTGAGACTGGGGCTGAAAAGGCAAGCTCCATTCTGCCTTTGAAGTCTGCCTGCCAATGCTGAAGCCAAAGTAAACCTTCTAGCCGTAGAGAACATGTGTGGGAAGCGATGGCCCTACAAAAAATTTAACTACCATTGCAGGTAGCATCTGCCTGAAAACTTTGCAGCAGTGATGTAATTTAGCCACACTGGAAGGTGTGGCCTATGATTTTGCCTGGAATGTCTCCACTCAGGTGGTGGAAGCCATCTGACGAGACTCATCTACAGTGAAAACAGGAGAGCAGCTAGATAGGCTGCTCGTGATGGCCCATGTAGCGCAAGATCATGTGCCCGTTGCGGAAGACGCAGTTCTGCCCTCTTTTCATCAGACGATGGAGCCCATTTCTCGTTTACTTGGAATAGTGAGGAGGAAGATGCAAGCGCAAATGATAGGCTGGCATCCACTTCCAGCAGTGGCTTAGAAATTTAAGAACTTGGAGTGCCAAATTAATAGTATTTTTTAGCATGTCCTGAGGAGGAGCGGGATATGAGGCTGCCTGCATGCCTGATGTTGGTTGTGTATCAATTGGACACTAGTGGTCACAGGGATACCTCTTGCCTCAGTGACTGGCTCTCGAAGAGATATGGAGATCGCTCTGCTTCCGCATGGAGTATTTGGTGGGAGAGATCGGGTACACCGTATTAATCAGGCTGTGCGGTGTTCTTGGCCTTAACAGCAGGGATTTAAAAATTGTGCGCGTGGAATAATGCCCCTGTAAATACGGGGAGTCAGGTGAGAGCGCTTCCATCATCAGACATCCCCCTTTCCTAGTGATTCACCCTCTGATAAATACCTGGTCAACGGCGTGCTGTACAGCCCCTCCTCCATTTAATCCATTGGCAGCCCCTCTTGATCGCCAGATCCTGTGGTACTGGAGGATCTGCTGACAGTGTATGGCAACGACTAGTTTTCTGCGGGGGTACCTGAGAAGTATGGATCTGATGATATGATGCCAGAGATCGTTCAGAAAGCAGAGTCTGACGAGCTGAAGATGTTATCCTGCCTAGTAGCGTAGCGTTGATGCTGCGAATGCTGCTGCTATGCCCTTTGGATAGCTAGCCTCATCCTACGCCCTCATGTTGGCGGGATTTCCTCCTGGGAGCGTTCACTCTCTTATCTGAAGCCAGCTGGGCAGTAAGCATAATATGTTGCCTCTGGGGCCTCCTTGGGGAGAGAATGTTAGAAAGAGCCTCCTGAGAAGTTTATCTGGGATAAATCCAGAGGGGCGGTCTGGAGCGGTTCTGGGCCTGTGGAGTAAAGGATCATGATGAAGTGAAGAGGCTGGGTTGTGCAGCTGCATCGATGTACATTTTCCCACCCTGCCTTTCTGAATGCACTGAATGCATCCTGCATGACAAATACTATATCCTGACTGGCTAACCTTAGAAAGTCGTTTTGAGCGCTCCGATAGGACACTTATCAGGTATATTATTCAAGCAAGATATAAGTACTAGATACAGTGAGAAGTATGTTAAACTTCCGGCCTGACCCCATAGTAATGCTTTATAGCAATGGAAAAGAGGTAATGAAATTAGATGGCTGAGCTCAGGGCCCTGCTCTTTAGGGGCGGGGATCCTAGGATAAAATGAGTTCCCAATGCCTTTAGCACAAGTGTGTCTCCTTGTTCTGTTTTGCTCTTGTTAATCTATTATATCTGATATTTTAATAACTTTAAACAATTAGATAGATTAAGTCAATCGAGGTACAATTTTTGAATTACAAGTACTATGTGATATAATATGGAGACCAGAACACGCCACCCTCCAGACCTGGGGCACCTATATGAGGGCATCAGGAGGTCTGTACTGATATTAGACAGGTTACACTGCACTCATGCCTGTGGATCCAGCATTACAAAGTCGCTCTCGTACCATCCAGTGAAAACTGGTAGGCAGGGACTCCTTCCCAGGTCAACAAGGGAAACGATTAGAGAAAACTTTCGTCAAAGACTCAGTAACAAGATACCTCAGCAATTTAACCACGCAGACTTTATAAAATGCTGGCCTCCCTCTTGGCAGAAAATGAAAATGAAAGCAGCTCTATGACCATGTCGGCACTGCCTGATATTAGCTAAAACCGGGCTCAGCGGTGAAGCGCTTAGAAGCTAATTCCTGCCGAGGATGTTCTGCGGGGAAAGCCTGCTAATACAAGGAAAAAGTACGGCTAGTCTATTAAATGGAATCTTCAAAGCTTCGAAAGGGACATGAGCTTTTTACTCAGCCGATCGCTGAGATCTAAGGAGATTAAGCCTCCTGTCAGAAGTTTAAGGCAGCATGTCTGCTGAAAGGAGGAGTCTTATATTAGCTCAGGGCGATTGGAAAGATAAGCCTCGCCTGTTTACTTGAGTAGCTGTTAGCTTCGGAGCTGGAACGTAAAACACAAACAAAACAAAAAACTGACAGTGAAAATGTGACTTCTTGGAGCGTTTCCTGGGGGGGGGGTGACAGAAACTATGGTATTACCTGACCTGAGAAATAAATCAGCTAAATAGCCAGTGTTCTGTTCCGACCAGGAAAACAAGGCTGAGCTAAAACTGGGGACGCTAAGGAGTCTCGTGGTGGAAGAGGAGTGTCCTCAAGTTTAAGCCCAGCTTTCCTAGAAGGGACTGAAGCACCTTCCCATCGCTGGATACTCTGAACAGCTCATGGGAGAACTAATTTATAATAATTTATTTATAATTTTACCGGCATTACACAGTAATATCTTAATCATTTTTTAAAAGGGCAACAAGTATCCTTTAGATCATATTTGGAATTTTTAATCCTCTAATTCAGGGGTCCCCAACCACCGGTCCCTGGACCGGGACCAATCCGTGGATCATTTTGGATCGGGCCACAAAGCTTGGGTGCCACCATCTTGTTTTGACAGCGCTTCCGGGTTTTCGGTTGCTTCCAGATTTTCGGTTGGAAAGTGCTTCCAGGTTTTCGGTTGGAAAGCAGCATTTGGGTGCTGAAGGAATCCTCGCGCCTTAGTTTCGTTGAAGGGGGGGCGGCTTCAAACGAAGAGCCGTCCCGATGGCAGTGGAGTCTCGCGTTACTCAGGTACCAGTCCGTGGAAGAATGAATAATCGTGAAAAACGGTCCCTGGTACAAAAAAGGCTGGGGACCACTGACTCTAATTGATTGAATATCAGCCTTTATATTTCTGGAATAAGATACTGTTTTATTGTATTATGGATAGGAGTTGAAATCAAATACTTGAGGCATGAAATTGGAGAAAGCTAATGTAAGTATTTGATGAGAATGTAGACAAAGAACATTCAATTTTTTCTGTTCCCTCTGACTTTGTCTTTATCATTTTTTTGAATGGGTCTTCCAAGAAAAAAAAGGATTGCTTATTCAAAGAGTTCTGCAAAAATGTTCATTTTTGTATGTATGATAACACATGTGTATGTGTTATCATACATACACTCACAAATACATAAGCTCTTTCCATAACATGTAACTATTCATCTGGACAATAAAAATTGCAATACATTTGATGTACATATTTCCAAGTACCAATTTGATCAATTTTTCTGAGTGTCTATCACTATTCTGCCTGAATCTTTTTACTGGTACTGATATGATACTGAGTTGTAACATAATTTCTAAATTACAAATCCTATCTTCCAGAGAAGTGTGTGATCGTGTTTGGGAAAAAATATTCTTGTAGCATATTGACCAAAATGTGCCAGTACTGAGAGTACTGTTCTTATTATTAAAAGGCAATGCTGCATGTGGCATTGGTATGACTAAGCCTAGTGCTTTTATTATATTACAAAGCATTATGTGAAAACTGTGATCGATCAAAACCATGATGGGCAGCAGACATTATTCTGTGGGCCCACCAGGTGATAACCATAAAATATGCAAGACTGTAACATGCAGTCCAGCAAAAAAAGGTTTTACTATATGATATTAATAGATGAGTTGAAACAAGAGACTATGGAAAATACGACTGGGCCATTTAGAGTTGCAAAAATGAATGGTAATAACAATTCCTTTGTGAGTATTTCCTTAGAAAAAGCTCTGTTCAAATAAATGGTTTATGAATAAATCTATTCATGCATACACATGGGAAAAAAAGAACTGAATTTATCTAACTTGAATGCTTAGGAAAAAAGATAAGAGGTTCTGAATATGAAACAAGCTATTTTTGCCAGTTAAGAGTGAACCTTGGGAAATATAGACATTGAAGAAATGTAAGAAATAAGTGTAGAAATAAGGTTATTTCAGAAAGAGAAAGCAATTATGAAAAGATATTAGAAAATAGGTTATCTTCCCAAATGAATAAATAGAAAGTGGATATTAAAGGAAAGGGAAGCCGTTGTGGTGTAGTGGTTAGAAAGCAGTATTGCAGGTAAACTCTGTCCACTGCCAAGAGTTTGATCCTGACCGGCTCAAGGTTGACTCAGCCTTCCATCCTTCTGAGGTCAGTAAAATGAGGACTCAGGTTTTTGAGAGCAATATGCTGACATTTGTAAATGTCTCTTATTGCTCAGGGCATGCTGTAAAGCACTATGGAGAGGTGTATAAATCTAAGTACTATCACTAGCACTAATATAAAAGCTTCCTGGAAATGATGGGAAACAATTATATCACCAAGTATCACTGGAGTATGAAGGAGCTTAGGGAAATGTAAGTAGCACTGGTTGAAAAAAATGAATGTAAGAGCAGTCATCGTTATCCCTAATGATGGAGAGGGTAAGTATAACTTGGCTTACTTGAGAGATAATAGCAAAATTAGGATGTAGTTAGTTATGCATGTACCCATGGATAGGAAAATATACTATTGAAAATCATATTATTTTTATTCAATATTATAATTAATGCAAATAACCAAAGCATCCTGAATTATCAATATAACAACTAGAAGCACTGGAAATGTGTCCACTCAAAGGGACTTTGGGTTGGACACAGTGCTTCTCGTTGCTATATGGATAATTAGTTGAGTGAGTATTCTGAACATGTCCCACTGCATCTGAACTTGCCCATTCCTGGTATGGCAACATATCTCTGAAATTTCCTTCCTGACTAAATGTGCTCTGTGCTATAAACTGGCATAGAAAATATATGATAGGACCATAAATCATTCTACTTTCATAGATTACCGTATTCATGTCCAAAGTTTCATCAATCATCTTTTGGAAATTGGAGAAATCACAATTTAGCTCTTTAAGAGGTTTTGTGAATACCGCATCTAGGAGCATATTGCGGTTTCCTGTCAAAAGATAAAACACATAGAAAAGAATCGCCAATAAGTAAACTGACTGACAATCCTACTTGAATTTATCAGATTATGTTTAAATAGTTTAGCAGCTGTATAGCAACTTACTTAATAGTTTTGAGAACCAGTTTGGCGCAGTGGTTAAAGCTCCAGGCTAGAACTAGGAGGCCATGAATTTTAGTCTTGCCTCAGGCTTGAAGCCAGTTGAGTAACTTTCGGCCAGGCTCTCTCTCTCAGCCCAGGGAAGAAGACAAAGGTAAACTACTTTTAAGTCTTGCCAGAAGAACTACAGGGAAAACCCAGGCAGTCTTCAAGAATCAACAATAATTTGAAAGGGGAAAAATAATAATTTACAGAATTATACATTTAACTATATGGTTGTTAGTAGTAAGAATTTTAACACTTTTGTGGATTCCCAAAGTCTTGATCAGCTTGGCATTTTTCTCCTTTTCATACAGAATCCTGAATCATATCAATCCATATCTAACATGAAAACTCAGAGACTTTGTAATCTAGGCATTTGGAATGTAACCCGACTCAGTATGGAAAGATATAGATACAGATATAAAAGTACCATGTATATATTTTGGACTGCTTTCATTATATCTTGAATAGAAAGGATAGAAAAGAGCAAATTATTTTTTAAATTAGTATTGCTTAAGGAGTCTATTTCACAATTCTGAACAAAGCCTAATTTGTTCATAATTTGTTCCCACAATGTAGCACAATACTGTAAATTACTTGCATGCCATTAATGGAACAGGTGCAAATCCTAATTTACTGTAAAATATTGTTCTGTGTCACAGATAATAGTTCAACGGAGAAGGGATAAAACTATTCAGGTGAGAAGCTGAGTCAGAAAGAATTTTTCTTTCTCTGCCCTTAGTACAAAACTCTCTTTTACTATTATTTATCACAGCAGTAACAGATCACAGAAAGAGTTAGTATAGCAATATTTCTTAGGTTTATAGTACTCCCTGCAAGACCAATAATTGGATTCAGGAAGCCAATCTATCAATCTTACGATGTCAGAAAAATACAGAACGGTGAGCCTAAGTGAGTTCAATTTGGCTCCTAGTGGTTTCCTGAACACGTATGTGTAACATTATAGAGCTATAAGATGGGGAGGCAGGAATCCTTCTGCTCCAAAGAGATGCAAAAGGCTCTTCTATACCATTTATTTGGATCCCAAGTACATCAGAGATGTCAAACTTGTGGCCCGCAGGATGGATGCGTCACGCGCTGGCCAGACCCACCCCGTTTTAGCAAAGAGGGGGAAAGTTGTGATATGTCACGTGAGATTTTGACACTCCTGGAATATATGCACCCTGGCATTTTCCTGTCTTCAAGGTTAGCTCCTAAAGAAACTGTCTATTTTACCTGCACCATATCAGGCTTCCTAATAGGAATGTACAGACAAAATTTTGGGGTCGGATAACAGATAATCAGAGTTGGAAGAGACCTTGTAGGTCATCTAGTCCAACCCCCTGCCCAAGCAGAAGACCCTATGCCATTTCTGACAAATGGCAGTCCAATCTCTTCTTGAAAGTCTCAACTGATGGCGCTCCTAACAACTTCTGAAGGCAACTTCTGTTCCATTGGTTGATTGTCCTCACTGTCAGAAGGTTTCTCTGTATTTCCAGGTTGAATTTCTCCTTGTTAAGTTTCCATCCATTATTCCTTGTCTGGCCTTCCGGTGCTTTAGAAAATAGCTTGACCCTTCCATGTGTGGCCAGACTCTCAATACAAACAACATAAGCTGTTTAAGAAAGGGAGATAACCTTTGTAGAAATATGCAATAACCATCATCTAGATAAAGGGGCTGAAACATTCTTTAAATCCTAGGAAACACGGCTCAAGCAAATGCTTCTCTGATTCTCTGATAGGTCTATCTGGTAGGGTTGATCAATTTTATAAAGCAATTTCTGTTTCTATTCAACCTTAGGAGTTTCTCTAATGCTGTAAAATAAATACAGGTCCTTGACTTATGACCACAATTGAGCCCAACATTTTTGTTACTAAGTGAAACATTTGTTAAGTGAAATTTGCCCCATTTTATGACCTGAAGTGAATCACTGCCATTGTTAAATTAGCGACACCATTGTTTAAGCAAATCTGGCTTCCCCATTGACTCTGCTTATAAAAAGGCCACAAAAGGTGATCGCATGATCCTGGGATATTCAACCATCATAAATATGAATCAGTTGTCAGACATCTGATTTTTGATCACATGACCATAAGGATGCTGCAACGGTTTTAAGTGTGCAAAACAGACATAAATCATTTTTTTCAGTGCTCTTGTAACTTTGAATGGTTACTAAATGAACTGTTGTAAGTCAAGGACTACCTGTACTGTTTGCCTGGATTAAATGCACTTTGCCAATTACTAATATAACTCCCCAAAATCAACCATATAAATGATGGGGGCAGTAACAAGCTAGCAATGAATACTACTATAACATTTTCAGAGAAACAAAGAAAATTAAGAGAATAAAATCCAGAGAGATTTTTAAAACTATTCCGTAAATAAATAATATACAAAGTATATTCAGTGGCTACAGCATTTTGACTTCAGCAAAAAGATAAATATAACAGAGCCCCTTGAAGAAAGTATAACTGATTGGCTGACATCGTCAATTTACTTTCACACTATAAATTTCCGCTCAGGACCCTATTTTTAAAAGCCGATACNGGACCCTATTTTTAAAAGCCGATACATTTCTGATTTTATGATTCCAAATGCAGAGTTCGCTTCGTTAAGGTATTATTGTTTTTTAAAAAACAACATTCAAATTTGTAGTAGCAGTCAGGCAGCAAGCATGTTATAAAGATTTTAACAGATAACAAATCTGGCATTTTTCATGCTGCCAAATTAGAGATCTTTACTAAAATGCCATTTAATTTTCTCAGCTACAGTACTGGCATATTTAAATCAGATGGGTTATTTTTGCAGAAGTTAGAAGGTTCATCTTTTGTTCACTTAATGAACAGTCAGGTGTTTATATTTGCCATTTGATGTCAGATGCAAATAGACATTTATTATACTGAAAGGGAACAGCCTGGTCATTCAGTTCAAGAGAAATGTCCAAAAGATTAGAGACTGTAGTACACTTGGACAATTCATACAATAAAGCAACAGTTCTTATACATGGCCTTTTAAAAAATCAATTTGTTTTCATTCAACTTAATAGCCAGGAATTTCCATCAGATTTTGGTTCATTCTTGGACAAAGTTAATGTATTTTGCCACATCCTATAGACATGGAGTGTCATTAAGCCTTTGTTTGAACCGTATCAACAAGTTTGAATAATTTGTTTTCTTTTCAATATCTCACAACAATCAATTCCAAAATTACTTAGGGTTGCCTTGTATAATAGAATATTCATCATGAAAGTTTCCCTTTCTTATTATAAATATTTGGACTGTGTCTACATATAGACTTCAATTCCGAGAGTTGTCATGGCCATAATGTCTGGGGAGTTCTATGAGTTGAAATCAATGCACCTAGATAGCATTAAATTTGGGAAAGATTTTTCCAGACCCAGAAAAAAACACTTCAGTCAAAAATCACTTTGTTGCTATCCATCTGATCCCTTGGATCATTGAATACAGTCAGAAGTCAAAGAGATGACTCTTTAGATAGCATTCTTATATGTCTAACTCTACAACATGTCCCGTCCAGTGCTTCTGATGGGTGTGTTTGTTAATTTGCAAGTGACTATGACACTTCTTAATAGCTGCTGACAGCTTCTGGCTTCTTCGTTTATTTGATGGCCAAGCTGGAAATTTCAGATGTTCTGCCAAGATTTTTAGTCTCATACTCTCTTCGTCAAAAACAAATGTTTTAACTTTTATAACTAAATTAGATCTGTTCCCCATGTATAAATTAATAAGTCAGGGCTTCATTGGCTACTAGCAATAGCATTTAGACTTATAAACACTTCACAGTGCTTTACAGCCCTCTCTAAATGGTTTACAGAGTCAGCATATTGCCCCCAACAATTTGGGTCCTCATTTTACCCACCTCTGAAGGATGGAAGGCTGAGGCAACCTTGAGCCATTGAGACCTGAACTGCCAAACTGCTGGCAGCCGGTGATCAGAAGAAGTAGCCTGCAGTACTGCATTCTAACCATGCCAGCTCTATTCCTCTATGAACAGGAGTCTATCTATATCAACCCCTTCCAGATTGCTCAAAACCATTTTAATATAATAAATATTGCTAGTTCTTTGTGGACAATATGCTATAGAGGTTTCTAGACAAACAGTGTTAGGATGACATTTTGAATAAAAGATAACTAATAGTTGTTATGATCAACCAAGGAATGCTATATTTTGGCTTCACCTTATTCTAAAGCCAACATACCAATTTATATCTTACTCTTTTTTCCCTCCTATTTCTATTCATCTTTCCTTGTTCACACTTGATCAGCCCTGAGTTACAAATATTTCTAAAGATTAGCCTCCCAAACCTGCTTTGTTATTATTCTAAAATTCTGCTTTTTATTTAGCAAATTAAATTTCTCCTTCTTCCTCTTTCTATTACCACAATTTGGAATAGCATGCCAAACTACATAGTAAGAGTTATTACACAAATATTGCTAGTTCTTTGTGTGTGTTTTTATTTCGCATATGGAAAACTTGACTGACTCTTTAAAAAAAACCTCTTTCTTAATTTGGAAAAAGGCATACTTAACACAAGAAAGATGTAATTATAGGTTCACTGGACATCAGGTAACTTCATGTGTACATGTAAATAATAAGAGTCATGACTAACACAAAAGCATAGCTAATCCTACTTTGTTGTAAACAAACTTGGTTATATCTAAGCATTTCTTACTTCAGAAGTTAAGTGAGCAATCTTGAATTGTGCTCTGAGTAAAAAATATCCCAGCTAGAATTTTTTTGCTTGTTGCCTTGTTTAGAAATTTCTAATTGCTGAACTTTTTCACTGCATCAATTAGCATATTTTAATTGCCATTTTCTCTTTCGATTGATGATGTTTTTAAATTTTTACTGATTCAGTTCTTTGGTCGTTCTGTCCTTAAGAGATTGAGGCTATCGTCCTAATACCAAAATACTGATTTCAAGTCAATTCAATAATTAGAATTGGGGTTTTTTTCTCCATTTTGCCTACATTAATTGACTTTTTCTTACATGAAAAATGAATAAATACAAATGTCAGATGATAAGGCATTCACTCCAAACCAGAATGCTCAGCTTTTTATGCATGTGTGTATCACTAACACTGGCAGTAAAACAGTTCTCCTGAATGGTTATAAAAATCCTCTTGGTGGCTGAATGGAGATTGCCTCTTGAGCTTATGAACTACACACACAATATTTAGAAAATATCTATTTTCTAAATATCTAAATTTGTATTTCTAAACATTTCTAAAAATTTTAGACGTAAAATCTCTAAATTTTTCTAAAATTTAGAAATTTTCTAAAGATATTTAGAAAATAAGAAAAAAAATTACCATTATTTTTTTCCAGTGCCTGTGTCACATTAGGTATCTGATTAATTGCCTGATACATTTTGTAACAGTCCTGCAGAGTAGCTTTCTTCTGGAATTTTTTTCCTATCCGATTGAAATCTGGGAAGCGGCGGAGGAGATCTTCTTGAAGAATTTGTCTTAGTTCTCCATCTTGCATGAAGGCCTCCACCATATCTAGCCTAAGTGTAAGATAAGTTTAAAATAGACAGAAAAAAAAGTTTAGCATGTGGAACTGTCATGATTTTCAAAATCATGACACATTTTTAAATTAACTTTTAAAATGGGAACTTAAAATTAATCAGAGCACTAGGCTGGGGATAACTGTTCTAAGATGTCAATGACCATAACCATAAAGCATTTCACCATCAGAAATACCTTTTTGGTATAAATTTTATTAAGAGTTTAGAGCTAAGAGTTTAAAAAGAAGATAAAAACTAACAAAGACGACTACAAAGTAAAGAAAGATAAGAAAGGGAAAAGAAGAAAAAAACAAAAGTATAAAAAGATAAAAAGAAAGAGGCTTCTGATTTCCTTTGCAGCAAATACAAGTATGATTAGAAAATTATCTTGTTCTATAGTTATGAAATAGACTCTTTTTCTATTATCTAATGTTTCCTCATCATCAAAACTACAAATCAAAACTTCATTTTTTCTATTTCATGCAAAAAAGTGTATAAGGGGTTTCCAGTAAGCAACAAATATAGAAGTTGGCTTTTCTCTCATCAAAGAAGCCAATTTAGTTACCTCAGGAAATTCTTCAACATTCCTCCGCTGTTGACAGTTTCAAACCTTTCCACTTGCTGCAGTTATATATAAAAGCAAAATTCCATAACTTTTTTTTCCCAGCTGTTTATCCATCATTCTCCAAAAATAAATTGTCTGGTTTCAGAATTAGTACATTTGTATCCAAAATGTTCTGTCTACCAAAGATTCAGCTACAGAATTCCCAAAACCGTACTCCACTAACAATAATCATAAGCATAATGACTGTACTAAATGTATATGCTGCACAATCCCCAGTAACCTGAAATTATAAAATTTATCAACTTACATAATTCTCAATAATTCTCCATTTATAATGAAATTATATATCTTCAATCAAGTATCATTTTCAGTATGTTTTATGAGGCTCAAAGAATATTTGTCTTTGTTTAATTATTTCATTTTGCCACCAAAAACAAGCACTAAAATGAGCCAAACTAGAATTAAAATGTTAAATCAATAATTAAAAATGCAAAAATAATTCACAGCAAAATAGAAATCTCAGCATTTATGAAACAAAACGCTAATTCTGCAAGAAATGATATTAACTGTAAAATGCCTGCTTGGGAAAAAAGAGTGATGGAGTTAGTGTCATTTTTCAAAGCAATTCTGTTCGGATTGCCAAATATGGTCTATTTGGCTAGCAACAGTTACCTCAAGGTATCACAGCCCACTTGCTCAGTGGAATTGCCACCACATTAGACCCGTAAGCAGGATTACCATGATAGAAGTTTGTAAAAATACAGTATGACCAGTCATCCACATACATTAAGCATTAAAGAATAGGTCTTTAGGTTCACCATCCCAACAAATGATCATACAGCTATAAATCATCCTGACCACCTCCCCTTGCTATAATAAAATGCTTTTTTTCGTTGATTCCATGTTCAGGTGATCCAAAATTCCACCCTAGAAAGGACTGCATAAGAGTTGTTACAAGTACCCAAGGAAAGTGCCTATGTTTTATAATTTCTTTGAAACCATACAGTTCTTCTGTATATGCAGACAGTTTCAGATATATATATATATTATTTATGGTTATTTTTAGTTGTTATTAGACAAACCGTGCCCCTTTGGGCCAGCTTTTCAGATCCGTTTCCTTACCTAAACAGAGAAACATAATGAGTGGACAAAAATGCACCCTGAATTTGTCAGGGTGCACTGGAAATTTTCCTCCCATCCTTTCACTTCTCTTCCCAGTAGGCAGATAAGTGGCTGCTACTAGATGGGAAGGGGAAGTGAGGGATTGCAAGACTGGCTGGGAAACTGTCGCAGAACTTTGAAAAAGGAAGTCATGTGATTGCAGTAGCAGTCAGTAGCACTGAAACAGCCACAACCTTTTCAAATTTCATTCCCTTGGGAGTCATGGGTTGCTGATTTTGGACACATACTGTAAATTAGCCCATTTGAGGTATCTAAAGGCCCTGTCACACTGGCCGACAGATGCAAAACGTTAGTAAAAAGGACACAGCGGATGAGAAAAATGTGACCACAGACGGATTGAGAAAAATGGTTCCATCCATTGTTATTCCGCTCCTCAAAAGGGGCAAAATTTGCAAACCAGAGCGGATAACACGGAAAGGAACGGACGGGGGGAGGACGCAGGACGGATGCGGAACAGAAGCCTAGCGGGTGGAAGCGGATAGGACGCAGATGGCACATCCGCAAGGCTTCCGGGGGACCGCAGCAAAGCGGACCGCGAACGGACACAGCGGATGCAGAGGCGGACGCCCGAGCGGATGAAGTGGATGCAGAGCGGAAGCCTAGCGGATGCCTAGCAGAAGCCTAGTGTTCACTGTGCATGCGGGGAGGATGGCATTGCGTCAGCCCCGCGTATATAAAGGGAAGCACTGTCCCAAGCAGGTCACCATTCAGAGGAAAGACCTGCTTCCAGACACATCGATGGCCTTGGCAGCCTGCCCTGCATGCCTGCCTGCCATGCCTGCCTGCCGCCGCCTGCCATCCTTGCCAGCCTCCCTGCCAGCCTCCCTGCCTGCCTGCTTGCGCACTTGCTGCCTGCCTGCCTCTGCCAGCCTTGCTGCCTGCCTTGCTGCCAGCCTTCCTGCCTGCCTGCCTGCCTGCCAGCCTCCCTGCCAGCCAGCAACCCCACAACCATGGGGAAGAAGAGAAAGCCTCAGCCATCTTCTGCCAGCCCTGGCAAGAGGGACAGGGCCACCCTCCACCCCTGGCCCTCACTCTGCTTCTGCTGGGGCTTCTGTAGCACGGGTCGCTCTTCTGAGGCTGGGGCTTTCTGCTGCTTCTGCTTCTGGAGGAGCTGATGATGATGCTTATGGCGGTGGTGCTTCTGGCTGATGCTGCTTCTGGAGGAACTGCTGATGCTGCTTATGGCGGTGGTGCTCTCTGCTGGTGCATACTCTGCTGAAGCTGCACTCGTCCTGCTTGGTACCTGCTCGTGCTCCTGGTCTTGCTCGTCCTGCTAGTCCTGCTCTGCTCTTGGTCTTAGCTCTTGCTCCTGTTCTTGCTCGTGCTCCTGGTCTTGCTCGTCCTGCTGGTCCTGCTCGTGCTCCTGGTCTTGCTCGTCCTGCTGGTCCTGCTCGTGCTCCTGGTCTTGCTCGTCCTGCTGGCGCTGCTGTGCTTACTCTGCTGATGATGATCCTGGTCCTGCTGGTGCTGGTGCTGCTGATCCTGGTCCTGCTGGCGTTGCTGCTGCTGCTGATCCTAGTCCTGCTGGTGCTGCTGGTGCTGGCTGCTGTTGAGTGATCTTGCTGGTGCTGCTGCTGGTGGTGGTGTGGAGGAGCAGTCCCTAAACCTCGAAGCCCCTCTTGATGAGGGCCCATCTGGTCCTGCCAAGGGAGGAAGAGGCATATGCGAGAACGGGAGAGGAGGCAATACTCCATTGAGGAGGGAAACACGAGGATGAGGTGCTGGAGTGGCTGAGAGAGAATGACTATTTGTGGCGGAAGGGACACAGGCTCTACAGGGACACCAAATAGGAAGCAGTCTGCTTGGAGAGAGAAGGCGGAGAGTCTGGGCTACACTTCGGAGGTGCTCCTCGGCTGGTGGAAACATATGCACACCTGGTACGGGAAGCTGCACCTCAAAGAAATCTGGCCAGGCCACTGTCAAACTGACAGAGAGACCTACGTGATGGCCAGGTGCAGCATTTCTGAGGGTGAGATCCGCCACGAGGAGCAAGCCCCTCTCACAACCCTCTCTTGCCGGCAGCCTGCTGAGAGCCAGTCCTCTTCCGGCCAAGAGTCAATCCCTGTCTCCAGGCAGGTTTCTGTGGAGCGTGCCATGGCGGAGAACCCACAGACAAGCTGTTTTAACCGTGCCGGAGCGCGTGGAGGACTCCCTGGCGCAGTGAAGAAAGGAGACGGCACTTCAGCCACAGTCCTACCCACATCCACCCCCAGCTCCACCTCCACAGAAAGGCAGAGAGCCAGACTGGAGGGGCAGAGCCACACTGTCCTGCTGGAGATCAGGGACACCATCCGGAGCAGCATAGATCTCCTCTCTCAGCTGGTCCACACCGACTCTCATTCCTCCAACGCAAGCCCTTCCTCACCTATGTCAACCAGACCCTCACAGACATGGCGGAACCCCAGTACCAGGTGGTGAAGGACTGGATCACCGAGCTGCTTCACAAACCCTCCAGACCCAGAAGAACTGCTCCCACCCAGTCCAGGTCTGCTCCTCCACCCCAGGTGATGTCACTCCCATTCCAAGGCTTTCCACAGCGCCCTCACCTACTAGGGCAATACGGCTACCAGGAGGTCCAGCAGCACAGGCAGCAGCCCTCCAGTCCAGGCATAGTTCATCGGACGCCACCGTTGCCAGCCGGTTCCACTGCTGCCACAACGCCAGTCCTCACCCAGCTGCAGACCAGACAGCCCCACTACACTCCTCCTTCCTCCACCCCACAGCCAAGCCCGGCCTCAGTACATCTGTCATCGGTACTGGGGCTGACCACCCATGGCATGGAGGAAGGAGCTTCTCAACATCACAGGGCTGAGCCAGCTGTCTGAGATTTCCTCAACAGCACCGTCCCCTGTTGTCCTCTCGGGCCAGGCACCCCAGTGGCGCTTCAGACCAGCACTCCAGCAGCAGCCACCTCACAGCACCTGGACCCTTCACCCTGAAATTGGGCACACCTCTGAGTGACAAAGAAGAGTGCCCAGAGACTGGGTGGCTACCTGTAGAACTTTATTTGGACCACTTGACTTGGGTCATTTTTCTTTTACAGCTTGTTATTTAATAAAGATTATCTTTGCTTCACACGCTTGCTTCATTTATTTTTGTCAATAAAGTCTTGGTGGAAACTTTTAGGAAATGGTTTAAGCCTTTTGCATGCTTGTGGATGGGCTAAGATAGCAGTGGATGGGCAGGGAATCCTTTGGGATGGGTTAAGATAGCGTGGGATAGATAAACCTTCCAGTGCAAGCATAGTGGGCCTGTCTGGTCCACCCTCCCAGCAAAGATAATTCCAAAGCAAACTGTTTGCCACTGTTAACCATCTGCAGCTGTAGACAGTTTTTTGTCTTTTGATAGACTTACTTAGAATTATTCTTTTGACTATAAAAATAATCCAAAACCAGGAACATCTCAAACAAATATTAAACTGGGAAGTGTAAATTTATGAACATATCAAACTATTTTACACAGATAGTAGGACTTTTAGCCAGGGTTGCCTATTTTTACTGGCCATAAATTTCAAAGTTTATTACTCAAAATGTCAGGGATTGAAGCCAAAACTTTTCATGTGCAAAGCACTGGATCAACTTCTAAAGCAACATTTTGTGGGCAATGCATTAGCAATATTTAGCTAACTAATTTAATGCAATGATACAATACTACTACATTGGAATGATGCTGCTGCTTTCATTTTGATTTGAACAGATACACTTTAGTTGTTTTCTATTTGCCAAATGGAAGCACATAATGGGACAAATGACTCTCATCCTCACTAGTAGTATTCTATTTCTAGCCCCCCCTCAAAAAAGGGGGGAGTTAATGCTCATCAAGCTCTCCATAGTAGAACAACATGTTACTGTGTATTCCTGATTCATTCAAGTCATTAAAGAGACAGAACATTTGTTCATCAATATGGGTCAACAATAACTAGTAGAGGCTTAAAGCAAGTCTGGTTTGGGAGAAAGACTCAGGCATCCAGAGAATAAAGATTAATAGGACCTGTATTCACTAGAAAAATCCAGTTTATGACTTTATAGGTAGTCTGTGGTAATTGGGACAGGAATTTTCATTGCTAAATTTTATTGTTAAATAACACAGTTGTAAAGTGTTACTCATGTGATCAGCAGGGACTGCTGATCACATCAGCAGTCCCTGCTGTCATAAAGCAAAGATCATGGGCCATTAAGCAAGTCCCAGGTGACCTGCAAGCAGACCAGGAGGCAAATAAGGTGTGGCATCAACTTAGTGGGATAGCTGTTGCTGAGCAGGGAAAGATGCGCAGAGGGCTCAAGAAAAGCACTGCAACTGGGAGTGGCTGTTGTGGTGAGGGAGATGCACAGGTGACCTGTGAGACATGGCATGGATGTGTTAGTGGCTGCTGCCAGGCAGAGAGGATATGTCGGTAGCTGACATATGGGCAAGGGGGGGGGGGGTTNATGTCGGTAGCTGACATATGGGCAAGGGGGGGGGGTTGCTGCTGAGCAGGAAGGGTGCAAACAACTTACTGGAATGACTTTGAGACCTTCCCTCTCAGCTTTTCCATTGACTTTGCTTGTCGGATTCTGGCAGGGAAGGTTGTAAATGGCGATCATGTAACTGCATATTACAACAATAATAATGCAAGACAGTTGCCAAGTGCTCAGATCACGAGACAGGGCCAGGAGTACTGGGATGGCTGGAACTTCAATAGCAGTAGCGCTTAGAATTCACAGTGCTTTATAGCCCTCTTTAAGTGGTTTACAGAGTCAGCATATTGCCCCCAACAACAATCTGGATCCTCATTTAGGAAGGATCAAAACCTAGGTCAATCCTGAGCCGATGACAATCGAATTGCCAAAAGTAGGCAGTCAGCAGCAGTAGCCTGCAGTACTGGATTCTCACCACTGCACCACCACAGCTCAAGCTTCTGTCTTAAGGTTGAGAATGTTTCTGGTTTTCAGACCAACTGCCTGCAGAGATGCTGGAGGTAAAGCTTGCTATTCTTCTTTATTTATTTACAGGGTTTGTAAACAACTCAAATTGCAAAGCAACTCAAAATGACATATAATAATGTGAGAACATATTATGAAATCAAAGATAAACCATCAAATAAAAAAAGGTTTTTAACACTGAGGAAAATATGAAAAGAACACATATCACATGCAATCTTGTCCAATACCTCAATGACTTGAATGAGAGGATGAATTCTAGAAATCCTTTGTAATTCTCTTCCCATTTTTACCTTCATGAAGCAACTTACATTTAAAAAAAAAATCTTAAAAGACCACCGCAAAGCAAAGACTTTCTGCTGCTGGATGACAAGCAAGTCTTACAAATAGTGGATTACATTTCCTCTAAAGCAGAAGAGAGTCTTTTCTGCAGCTTCCTTTAGAATATTTGTCTTCTAATTGTCACTAATAGGGAGAATTTCAACAATCAAAATGAATATTTTACATACCAATTAGGCTTGGAAAGGACTTACTTTGAAGATTTAAACAAAATTGTGTTGATATATATATTGGCAGGTAAGAAAGTGAAAATAAAGTTAAAAATCTTACAAGATGCTAGAATTAGAGGAGGGATTTGGTCTGCCTAATTGAGAGTTGTACTATCAAGCTACAAACTTGACATGGGTTAAGGAATGGATAACATTAAGAAATACTAGATTGTTGAGATTAGAAGGACACGATTTGTTGTTTGGGTGGCATGCCTTTTTTATGATATAAAGGAGCTAAAATACAGGGTATTTTTAGAAAGACATCATGTACGGGAGTCTCTGTGATTAAATTGGGAGAGATTAAAAGACAATGTTATTTGAAAATTCCAGTCTGGTTATCGACTATTGAAGCATTTTCTTATCCTATAACATATATCGATGCAAAAACTAGAGAACAAGGTATAAAGATGAATTGGTTTTCTTACGCGCAAATACATTCAAGGTATGAAAAAGACTTCAAAACAGAAGGTTTCTATAATAAATTGACTGATTTCGATAAGATTTGACAGGTACTGATGAAAAGGTAATTAAAAAATTGTATGGATATTTATTAGAAATTAAACTAGAGAAAGAACAAGTTAAAGAAAACTATGATTGCCTGGTTGGAAGAATTTTGGATATGGGATTGATCTAGAGAAATGGCAAAAAATTGTGGTTTCAAAATTATAAAATGACAATGTCAACAGCAATTTAAAGAAAAATCTGTATAAGATGTTTTCCAGGTGCATTATAACAAGTAAAGATTTAAAATATGTGATTGTAAACGTATAACAAGCAGCTAGGATTTTGTTATTGGTAAAAATGAAAAATGAGGAAATTATTTAAGAAAATACTGGAATGTGCTGAATATGCTGAAATGAGTAGATTGACATTTGAAATTAGAGAAACAAAAGGATTAAACAATATTTACAAAATTTGGACCTTTTCTATCAATGTTAGACACAATAAATATAGTAATAGAATATGTAGAATTATAGAAAATAATAAATATATAAAGATGTATTTCTTTTTTTAAATTATTATTACATATATAAAAGTTGTTTTAAGATAGATTTGGAAGGACTATATGAATTGTTATTAAATAAAAACTAAGTATAGCTTTCTCACAAAGTATGAATGAACAAAAATTATAGTCAAATGATTGATTAATAATAATATTAGGATATTCAATTTCTGATAATATGAGTTATTATGTAATGTCAATTGTAATTGAGACTATGAAATCAATGCCAATGCACAAAAAAATTGTAAACCAACCGACACACTGTTTGTATACTTATGGAAGAAAGCTGGATGTTTTTATGTTTTGCTGGTTTTTGTTTGTCCTTAAAAATCAATAAAACTTTATAAAAAAAAAAGAAAAAAAATTTGTCTTCCATTGCTACAAACATTAAAATTTTATTTCTTCCTGCTCTGGCAAAGAAGTAGATCACGTTTGCCTTTTATTGCTTCTCCTACAATAAAAAGAATTATGTCTATACCTAACTTTGTTACAGTCCAACATTTGTTTTGTTTTTAATAAGGAAAGCAAATTAATGTATGCTTTGATGGCACATCTCAGCCCTCTGTGTTTTTATTGCTTTAGTTCAGTGCAGTTGTCTTGATAAAATGTGCTTGCTTGTAAGCAGTTTCTAAGGCTGGCAGACTGATAAATGTTTGCAGTATGAGGACAAATTATTACGTTTGTTTAGAGCCAATGGAGCATAGCAAATGCTATAATTGTCTTTGTCATAGATTCAGTCTAGGCTTTTGAAACATGAAGAGCTACAATTGTGAGGCCAAACAAATCTGATCTCAAAAATTATCCTTGCTCTTTTCTTGGCTTGCTTGCTATGCTCTTTCCTCTCTATACTTCCTGAAAACTTGGAAGTGTAAAGAAGATCCCCTCTTCTTTCCATGTCAGCAATCTGATGATATTTAATCACAAAGCTGTATTAACTAGTGGAACATTACAATGAATAAGGAGGGGAAAAGTGAGATAAGAAAATAAAACCGTATGTCAATATTCCTAAGAATGATGGACAAGATCCAAGAGGCACTCATGAATCACAATTAAATGCAACACTAATTGCTAAAAAAAGAAAAAAAAGCTATTTTGGTTGCCTCAGAAAATCATCTTATTCTAAGATTTGCCCAATAGTTGTTAGGCAACAGTCAGGTCTTAGCAACTATGGATTCTTTATTTCAGAGAGAAACCCAACAAGATATAAAAGGAAACAGAAGTAATCAGAACTTAAGGAAAACAAGAAAATGCTATATAAGGAGTTTGTTTTTAAAATTATTGATATTTATGAACCATATTCCTGGTGCTAAAACATTTGACAGGCTTTATTTCAGGAATCTCCTCTAAGAAGTCCTAAAAATAAGCATTAAAATTATTGATATTTATAGAATCACAAGAGTATCTCAGTAAGGATAAATTCAATGAAATTCAATTTCATTGAATTCAATTTAAATTCAATGAAAAGCAGAGACAATTAACAACTTTGTTACAATATTCAATGCAGATGTAAATCATCATTGGAAAAATTGTACTGAAGCCAAAATGTAGTACAGATAGTCCTCAAGTTACAAATGTAATGGACCCTGCAATTATATTCGTAACTGGAGAATTTGTTGGAGTGGATCACATAAAATGAACATGAAAACCCCCATCTTTCACCCATGCATTCACCAATCAAATTCACAGGTCATTAAGTGTAGATGAGATATCTCGGGGTGGGAAAGGCTATGAGGAGTCTAGTGATGCAATAGGCCACCCAAGACCTCTCCCAACCTACTGCTCCCCACAATTGCTTCCCCCCATCCTGCCACACCAGGTCACTTACCATGCAAAGATCCAGCAAGCTGTCTCCTCTCCAGACTCTCTGTTATGCAAGATCACAGCCTCCAAAAGCTTCCAGTCTCCGCGCAAAAAGTTTGCAAGTCAATGGGACATTTTGAGGCAGCATGATTTCACTCCCTCAAATGTCCTGTTGGCTTGCAAATGTTTTGCACAAAATCATGGTTATCCAGATGCTTCCAGTCTCTGTGTAAAACGTTGCAGGCCAATTAGATGCTTGAAGCAAAATCATCCTGCTCTCAAAGAAACTACAGCAGAGACAGAACTTTGCAACGTGAATCTGGCATGGTAAGATGGTAGGGGGCAGAAGTGGTATTCAGCAGGTTCTGACCAGTTCTGGAGAACCAGTAGTGGAAATTTTGAGTAATTCGGAAAACCAGGAAATACCACCTCTGACTGGAGATTTTACAGTATCCTTCCCCTGCCACGCCCACCAAGCCACACCCACAGAACTGGCAGTAAAAATATTTGAATCCCACTACTGGGAGGGGGGAAATTGCAGGCACCTGGCTGGGGGAGAGTTTGGATAGGCAGGGTGAATGTTGCAGTGTCTCTGCGGTTGTTCATAAGAGTGAACAATTGCCATAGTGCTGCAACATTCATAATTTTGGGTTTGTGTCATAAATACTTGGGAGGTTATTGCATAACTTCAAATGGTCACTAAGTGAACTATTGTAACTTGAGGATTACCTGTATTACAGAGTTTTTCCACACACCTCTACTTAATTCTCAGACACATTTATTAATTTAGTAAATAATAAAAATAATAAATATATAAAATAATATATTTATCCCTATTTCTTGCCTGATCCTTCCATAAAACAATTGGTGGCATTAGTCATGGGATCTAGCATCTGTCTCTTATAATATAAGTGAATTGAGACTCTTGATTTTACAAGCACACCTCATTCTCTTAAATATTGTATTGCACTATTTAAATATTACATTAATACTCTAAAAAGAATATTTCCATATTCTATGAAAATTTCACATCAAACAAAAAGAAAAAAGGGAGATGGAATATATATTACACATGTATTAACATTTAGTGTTTTATAGTTAGCAACATTTATTTTGCCAAAGTTTTATCACAGATTATTTACTACTTTACTGCTCTCTTGCTTTATGCGTTATGCACACATATATACATATTTATATACATTGCATAAGCACCTATGTAGATACAGATATACATACTGAATACTGAATATCCTCTAGGAAACTTCTTTAAAATCAAACAGATTTCATATAACCATATTAAAACAATCCCCCTCTCTTCCATGCAATGCTCAGTTGACCTAGTTGTAACCTCATTCAAAAATTACTCTTGCTAAATGTAAAAACTCCTCTGTCATTGAACTTACATTATTAAAAGCTAATTTCTCCTTTCAAAGACAGAATATAAACATCTGAACTTACATCATTCCAACTCTCAAATCCAGAATTTTTAATTAGTTGCCAAAATATCCATTACTGAGTGCCAGAGGACTAATTGTGAAATACTGGGAGGGAAATCTGATCTCAATAACCTCTTGCTCAGCCTCAGTTATTATTGATTATATAGAACATCATAAACAATAAACCAAAATATATTCAATACTTTGAATAACTATATGGAAACATATACACAAATATCACGTGGTAAGTTATGTAATGACACAGAACTGCTAAAGGTCACACAATTGTAACTGTCCATTTTCATGTTTTTCTCCCACAAGCAACATCTCCCCTCTCTGTCCTTTACAGTGTACTGTACTGTATTTCCGAGCTGTTTTTCAAGGCTGTGGGATTCACAATGGGATTCACATTAAATATTAAAACTAAATACTTTGTTTACTTACCCATTTCAAAATGTCAGAAAATTATGTTAAAAAGAGCCACAAAAAGAAGGCTCATGGGGTATTAGCCCTCCCTCCAAAAACCTAAGGATTTTATTGATCTTTATTAGCAAGATGATCTACTGAAATATCCATTCTTCCTCTTTAGAAATTACATTGATTTTTTAGAAACTGAAAAACTGAATGAAACATGTTCTTGTCTTGACTCTGTATGTAGCTTCTAGCTGATATTTTGTGGGTGGGATGGAGGTTTTTCATGTTTTTATTATATGGTGGATTTTTAAAACTTTTTAAAATGTTTAAAGCCTCTCAGAGTCATCTATGCATGAGTTGGGTGGCTAGATAAATTTGTGAAGTAAATAAAAATACTTTCTTTCAGAAAAAGCCTGCTTTCATACATTGGTACTTTTTCTGGAAGTCTTAATCAATTACTGATTTTAAACCCAAGAATGTGAATGTTTGAGAAGCGTATTAAAACTTAGAAGCTACAGAGAAATCTATCAGATTAGTTCTCTCCCTCTATGCATTGAGACTATAAGTCTCAAGGAAGTATGCAAAGTTCTCAAAACTGTTAGCTCAGCAACCTGTAGATGATGCATCCCTTCCTCAAAGAACAATTGCTGGACCTGATAATTTAAATCTGGTCTCCAACTTCCTTTTTTAGTGCTTAGGATGCAATTCCAAAGAGTTTTAGGAGAAATGAATTATCTGGATTCTTTTCAGTTAGATTTCAAATAGCTTTGAGACAGCATTGATTGCATTTGTGGCAACTCTTTTGATTTTGTTTTTGAGTTCACAATGGCTTTCAGTACCATTAATCATTCCAGACTATCTTTATGGTTTGAGATTGGAGGTGGTTATTTTGTCTTCTTTTCTCAAGCTGGTTCCAGGCAATGTTGGTGGGGAAGAGAATTGAATTCTAGGAGCTTGCTCAGCAGGGTTTCTCAGGGAAACTTATTCTATTTCTGTATGAGACCTCTGGAGGAAAACATATGACAGCAGTATGATAATAATATCTAGCTCAATATCTCAACCCTTGCCAATTGAAGTTGTTGAAATATTGTACAGGTTCCTGAAGTCTGTTGAGGTCTGCATGGGGAATAACAGGCTCAAGATCAATCATAACAAGACCAAGTGGCCTTGGAGTCATGGGTTGGTTGTGAATGGGTAGTTTCCACCCTTGGTTCTTGATGGGGCTATACTTCCTTAGACAAAATAAGTTGAAAGCAAGTAGTTGATGTGGCCAGGAAAGATTTTATGGATCCCTCATATGCAACAGTTGCACTCTATCCTGGATTGACAGACTCTTGGGGTCTCTTGAATGGACCACTGAATGCCCTTTACATTGAGTTGTTCTTGAAGATAATTCAGATATTACAGCTGGTTCAGAATGCATCTGTGTAAGAAAATATGGGAACACCTCAAAATACCTATGTGGTACCAGAATTTCCCAAGCTGCACTGGTTACCAGCTGGCTTTAATTTCTCAACTCAAGGTATAGGCTATATATAAAGCCCTTCGTGCCCAGAGGTCTGTTATTTGCAGGACTGTTCCCTAATTTCCTCTTTACTTTTATTTATTAAATTACCATACTGCCCATCTCACTAATATAGTAACTCTAGGTGGCTTACAATATAATAAAAAGTTTAAATGGGCTAAAAAAATAAAATTAGAATAAAAAGATTAAAAGGTAAGAACCAAGATGATAGGCAGCCTGGAAATAATTGCCTATGTCCATACTATAACTCTGACCATGGGGGGCATTCTTGGGAATCAATGCTATCTATCTGGGAACCAAAGGCTGGGTGCCTTCTCTTTTATCACCCATATATGCCATCTAGATAAAAATTCACACATACCCAGAGTCCAATGGGCTCCAGTCTTCCGTCCTTCAAAAAAGCACTGTTTTTCTACCTGAATAGTTCCTGGAATTTTTCCTTTTTCTGCATTTCCCCAACATGTTCCTATTACTGTATTTGGTTCTTTTGTTTTATAAGTTTTGTACCGTACAACAATTATTAGGTGGATTTATAAACTGAATTGATGATGGTAATGATGACTTAATTTGAACATCTCCATAATTTGTCCAAATCAATTTAATATAGTTCAAATTCCTCAATATCTGATGCCACCATATTTTTTAGCAATGAAATTCCATAGAGTGCATAAGGATAGAATGAATCAGAGTTCTGATTACAAGTCCATTTAGTAATGGACGCTGAAGCCTTTCTGTAAACACCTTTTGCAGAAACATAGCAACAGTTATCAACAGTGACTGAGGAAAACAGAAAGTTGTCCCATAGTTTTATGAATGTCATTTTTTAGTCCAAATTAAGATGCAAATCCAATACTGCAAATTATTAAACACTGAAGCAATAGCCACAGGGAATATCATATTCACTTTCCTATTACAACAAAGAAAATAGATTGGTTTAGTATTCATTTTGAACACATTCCTCCAATTAACTGAAACATTCATCTGTATTACTTTTGTAACAGGAGGAGTACAGAACATTTCCTAACCAGCAGGCCTTCATTAAAAAGCTGATTATAAGAATGCACATATGTAGCTCAATTAATCAGAACAATCCAAACCTGCCCTATAGAATTTCCTGAATCTGCTAAGGAACATAGCTTTGATTTTTTACAACTGTTCTTGTTAAAAGATCTGAGCACCAAAATTATTAAAAACTGAAAAGCTGCAATTAGTTTTTTTCTCTGAAGCAACCAAAATTTAAGACATTTCCAACACCAAGACAATTTAAAATCCAAATTCAAAATCTGGATTCATTCTGTTAAGAAAGGATAGTGGTACACTTTATTTACATCAACAATGTTCTTCGTACAATGCAGGGATTTTTGTTGCCAAATTATCCTATTTAGGGTTTCACATTACTCATTATTTGGGCAACTCAACATAACTCAAATAACATTTTCAGAATACACTGATTACATACACTGTTCGAAACAAATGCACAACTAGTTAAGTTTCTATTATTTTGACCTACATTGTATCTGAAAATAGAGATGCGAGAGGAAAAGAGCAGCAATAGGACAAAAATATAAAGATAAAGGAATCAGTGCTCCGGCTCTGATTCACTTCTTCAATATGAAGCCACCATACTACTCAATAGCATTATCTGTTGAAATAACTAGACAGGACTGAACTCACTTGAACTGAAAGTTCAGTGCCATACGAAGGCAGCCTAGCATTAAATCAGACCATTGCACTGATCTCAGCCAATGTTTTGTGGATGGAAACAGCAACACAGGGTTTACATCTGAGACTTTACCTGAAGATGCCAGGCTTTAAACATAGTGCCTTTTGAATACAAAACATGGACATTACTAATGAGTAATGGTTTATTAATGTTTTACTGACTAGCTACCATTTCATAACTTTCCTTCTGCTGCTTTAATAAGGAAGTATTTTATTAGACCTAACATATTTGGGGTGCAATGTACAGACAACTATTAGACAGGAGCAAAAAGATGCAGAAAACTGATTCTTTGCTGTCATCTACTGGCAGTATGTTTTTTGCAACTTAGGTATACAATAGGTCTATAGTTTTTGAACAATCATTCCTTTCAGCAACCTCAGAAATCTAAATATGTCTACATGCCCTAAAATATAATCTACTTTATAGTGCTCTAACATATATGCAACTAAGGTGAGAAAACTGTCTTGCCAACTTGCCTGCAGTGGCTTGTTAGCGCTATAATTATAAAAATAAATTATCTCATAACATATAGGTAGATCTAATTAGTTGCAAAAAGGTAAAGTGCCATCAAATTCATAAAAAGGGCTTTAGCTATCCTTTCCTGTTAGTTCCAGTGCAAAATAACAGTTACAACTATTATAATAAGGAAATTGTATCAAGCCCCATAGATATCTTCAGATTTGGGTAAGAAAGAAACTTCCATGGAGAATCCAACACAGGGGTGTCAAACTGGCGGCCCATGGGTCAGATGCATCATGCACAAGCCACACCCACCCCAGCTCCATGAAGGGAAAAATATCCCAATACGTTACATAATGGCAACATAACGTGACAAGTTTGACACCTGTGATCTAACAGTTGCCTATTTTTTTAATATTAAGGCCTTTGATTATCATTTAGTTCTTTACACACCTGACGATTCTGATGATTACAGGAGTCCAATTTCAGCTCTCACATTTCCCTTTAAGAATGTACATAATTTGTTATATCACTAAAGCTCTTAGTCTAGTTTTTTGAGCTCCTCCGAAGACTGTCACTATGTTGTAATATCTAATTGCATAATAAGAAATATAACTGTTATCTAATTAGGAATATGCAATTCATTTAAAAATTAATGAAATTAATTTGGAGTAGTAATCACAGCAAAGTTCTTTTTATGAAATTGAATGATATTTCACCCTTATAAAACTGCCCTTCTGATAAGATCCAGCAGAGTGGGTATACTGCAAGTCTCTTTAATCAAATAAAATTACACAGTGGAAGCATCCCATCTTTGGCATGGCCCCTCCCCTCTGGAACAGCATTCCCCGAAATCCATATGGCTCCCATCTTGATGATATTCAGAAAATGGGTTTTTTCCTCAGGTCTTGGGGTAAAGAAGCTGCTGAGTTCCTTTCAGATTTCGAGTTGTTTGTATGCCTTTTTCCTTTTGCATACATATCACCTGTTTTTATTGTTTCTTGCTTTTAAAGTATAAAAGTGTCTAGTCATTTAGAGTCAGATCATTCCTATATCATGTAAATAAATAGAGTGTAAAAAAGCAAATATTAAATATAAGGAATTAATCATATTTACTCTAAGTAACATATATTTTATTACCTTTATGTCCTGTCCCTCTCCCCTGCTTTTTTTATATATGGCTGTGGACAAGCCATTAAAATACCTAGTGCAGCTTCAGCCTGAAAAGGGTTGTGTATCTGCACTTTATAACTGTACTAGAATATACTAGAAGTTATGGCAATTTTTAGAAATAACACTTTGCAATTTTATATTCGGCTGAGTTGTACACAGAAAATTGATCTACATGGCAACTTTAAATTCATCATCTGACTGCCCCTTTTTTATGAGCAAGTGTTTAGTCTCTACTTAACACTATATTTCAGAAAACACAGAATGGCTTCAACACTTCACCTGAAGTTGTAGTAATACTATATCTTGTCCCTGAGTTTGCCAGAGACTTGTGAGATGGAATGGAATGGAGTAACAGAACTGGAAAGGACCTTGGAGTCTTCTAGTTAGGGGATTAGGGGACTGGAGGCTAAAACATACAACAAACAATTACAGAAACTGGGCTTGGCTAGTCAAGAGAAGGACCAGGGGAGACATGATAGCGGTCTTCCAATATTTGAGGGGCTGCCACAAAGAGGAAGAGGTCAAGCTATTTTCTAACGCACCTGTAGGCCAGACAAGGAATAATGGATGGAAACTGAACAAGGAGAGATTTAACCTGGAAATAAGGAGAAACTNTGCCCTCGGAAGTTGTGGGAGCACCATCACTGGAGACTTTCAAGAAGAGATTGGACTGCCATTTGTCAGAAATGGTGTAGGGTCTCCCTCTTGGGCAGGGGGTTGGACTAGATGACCTACAAGGTCCCTTCCAACTCTGATTATGTGTTAAATCTATTAGTCAGCCCCCTGCTCAAGCAGGAGAACCTATACCATTTCAGATAAGTGACTATTTAGACTCTTCTTAAAAACCTCCAGTGATGAAGCAGCCATGATATCTGAAGGCAAAGTGTTCCACTGGTCAATTGTCCTCACTGTTAAAAAGTTTCTCCTTAATTCCAGGTTTCTTCTCTCTTTGATTGGTTTCCAGCTATTGTTTCTTGTCCTGTCCTCTGGTACTTTGGAGAATAATTTGACCCCTTTGCCTTTGTGGCAGCCCCTCTAATACTGGAATACTGCTATCATGTCACCCCTAATTCATAAACTGCACCTGACCAACAAAGCCATCAAAATAAGTGGTCTTGTGTGAGGAGAATTCTGCCAAATTATAACTTCTAATATGATGGGGAAAACTAGTAAAATATGACTGGGGTAGATAATTGTAAAAATTATACTCCACCTCACTAAATGAATAGGAAATGAAATATTTTCATCCAGGCCCCCACTTTCCTTCTGGAGAGGGACTTCTCACATACCATTCAAGGCCAAGGACAACATTTGCCAGATGCTGATGCCAGGGCTGTCAAACTCCCGGGCCACGGGCTGGATGTGTCATGGGCTGGCCACGTCCATGCCCAGTTTAGCAAAGGGGGGAAAAGTTCTGACATGACACCAACATGACAATGTGAGTTTGACACCCTTGGTGTAAGCAATACTGAAGGAAAGTGCTCCACTTTAGTGGGCAGTTACTACTTAAAGGCAAAGGTATGCCACATGCTATAGAAAAGCTGATTAGATGTTCTAATCTGACAGGGAAGAAAACATTGAAGAGGGTCTCTAACCTCTATTCTGTTTCTATGCTTTTACATTGTTCTGCTGTTTAGGAAAACACAAAGGAAGAAATCACACAACTGGCCTGTTGTTTATCTATTAAAACACACTTTAGGCAGAATCATTCAATTTTACATTCATTTTAAAGCCCCTGTCACACTGCACCAACAGATGGAAAGAGGATGTAAAATGGAGAAAAACACTTGCCATCCGTTGGTAAGCACGAATATCTTCGTTCTGTATGCTACTCGCCCTCCGTTTTGCTTCTCTCTCTATCCGTCCAGCATGGTGGCCGTGCTTATTGAAATCTTCATTACCCGCTCAGGAAGGTTTTGAGGCTGGCTCCGCAAAACTTTTGAGGCGGGAAAAAGTGTAGTAAGCAAATCGGCCATTCCGATTCCTGCGAGATCCTGCTAGGCATAGGCGACATCGCGTTCGTCTGCATCCCGTTTACGGCATTCTGCTATCATCTGCTACGGCAATCTCGCTGCGCCATGGTCCGCAGGCATCTCAAATCCGTTCAGCGTAAACGGACGCAGGGAGGAAGCCGGAACGGGACGTGCAGCGTTAGTAGACGGACGGAGAAAGGATGAAAGCGGATGCACGAGCTACGCATGCCGCGCTCATCCGCTCAGCGCATCTCCGCATCTGCATCCTCTGACACATCACGCTCCTGCATCTCTATCGTGCTTCGCGCTCTGCAACCTTCTACGCATGCCGCTCTGCATGCCGCGTTCCATCCGCTAGGCGCTTCCCGTTCGATCCGCTTTCCATCCCTCTGCGTGCCTCGCCCTCTGTCCGTTCTTTCCAATGTTAATCCGCTCCTGGCCTTGATGCCAAATTTTTTGCCCCTTTTGAGAGCGGATAACAACGGATGGAACATTTTTTCTCGTCCGCGTTGTGTTCCTTTTTACAAATGAGTGTGACAGGGCCTTAAGGAGCAGGTTTTAGTGGGCTGGCATTGGCAGTTTAATACTAGTTAGAAATTACATATTTTACATAAAAAAATTTTTTTGCTGAAAGAAATATCAAAATGTTACTTGTTATCCATAATCTTACTTTAATGAATTACAATAATCAAACTTGAGATATGGGCACCAGAATTCAAACACCTAATGAACTGTTTTTTAGCATTCATTGTGATAAAAATGAGAAGCAGGAGCAGTTTTACAAAATATATCAGGGAAGCTTTTTCAATTAACTAGAATAAGCACTTAGTTTTCTAGTCTGCACAGTACACTTGATAAAGGAGCGCTCTCAGTATTCAGAAGTGGTGCACTCTAAAAAGACTAAAGTGATATTTATTTATTCATTTATATATTTAACAACCATCTTTAGTTTATATTTTCCATAGTAGCTGATGAAGTGTACTAAATAAAACAAAAACATATCAAGCAGGCCAAATCAACAAAATGTTTCCTTAAAATTTCAGTCAACAGCAATCTATTTTCCGAGATATAATGTGAGAATTAAAGCCCTCTTGAATTCTCAGGTTTTAGCTTGGCATCTAAAAACTAGCAAATTTCTTAACAAGTATGACCTACAAATGTCAGTCCTACTCCATAGAAACAAATGAAGAAATCAACTCCACAAGAGGTTACTTTTTTCAGATTTGCTATAATAACAAAATCTTGAATATCTGATTACAATATACCTGCTAATTATTAATTAGGAAATTAGGAAATATCTAACCCCTCTTCCAAATGTTATCTGCTATGGACTTAAATTATTATTATTAAATTATTATTTATTTTAAAAATTCTTACTATTTAAACATTATTAGATTATTATAAGATTTTTATCCTGCCCTTTCTTGATATATATAACAAGGGCACCAACACTTTTGTTATTCTGCTTCTTTAAAGTCCAACTTTAGTTTCTATAGAACATCACACAGAATTACTGAAGCTGAAATTCTGGCCACCAAAGGAGAAGAGTCATTGGGGGGGGGGGGGA
>BHFT01063591.1:48649-70760 GCA_004320025.1 Laticauda laticaudata
GGGGGGGGGGGGGACCCTGATGTTGGGAAAGATTGTAGTTTTTAAAGGAACCAGCGTCACGTTATAACAGCTTCCTAAAATGTTGTCAATGCACAGATGGAATTAAGTTCCTGGACTAATCAATTCTAAACATTACAAACTTTTTCTTATCAGATTCTGGAGTAAAGCAACCTCATTAAACACAAGCAAATATATGCTTTTAACAAATCTTGATGCAATATTTTTTTTAGGATTTAAAAGATATTCATAAACTTCCCACATAAGGTCTTCTTTTAAGTCCACATGCTATCTATGTAGGGCTTTAAGCCATATAGTTATTTTTAAAGGAAAGTATCTTTAGACTATGAACTTGTTAGTTTTTAGCAGCATAATACTACAACTTTCCATCTTCCTTCCATCAGTTTTGCAATATGTCTTTATGAGAGGAAAGAATCAAATGCCTTTCCTACCCTATTAAGTACTGTAATTTAATTGCCTTTCAGGGGAAAAAGTATCTTTGAGTCAACTATGACCCAGATGATTGAAAATCTCCATAGATAGTGTAGCATAGTTAAACATAAAGAATAGGCCAAAATTGCTATTTTTAAAATCAGAACTACTGGACTTTTCCTGAAATATCATGCCTGCTTATATCTATTAAAATATGTATAAAATATTACTCCAAATTATTCCCTCATAACAGCCACAATCATTCATTTCCAAGAAAAATCCAGTTTTTTATTTTAAAAGCAGTAGTATAATTATGCTAAGAAAACAAAAAATTTACAACTTTCTTTCAACAATAAAAAAAAATTCTACACATGGACATCAATAGATGGACAACAGCAAAATCTGACTATATTTTCTTTAAACATAAATGGAGAAGCTCTATTCACAAATCAAAAATAGGACTTTGTACTAACTCTGACTGAGATCATGAACTCTTGCAAAAAATATGGCTCAATATCAATAATCAAGCAAAAATATCCTAAAATGCAAAAATCAAAAATGACATATCTACTAATAAAATGAAAATGACAGAAGGAAAGAGAAAAAGAAACAGAGGAAAATGTGTCCAGCTATATCTTGAGTTCCAGAGCATCAAGGAAAGACAAGGAACTATAGATGAATGTTCAGATATCAAACAGAGATTACAGAAATCAAGCAATATGCAAAGGATGGGTATAATAGAAGAAAATGAAGGCAAGTATGTACTGATAAAAGACATAAGGAAGCTCAGTTAGAACTTAACAATTGCAATCAGATAAACAGCTAAAGTCTGCAAAGACCCAGAGTCCTCAAAGTCTCCAGTCAATTAACTTTTGGAGATGATTTTTTTTTCCCCTCCAGTTCAAGGGAAAAAGTTGTTTATCCCAGCTGGTGGGGTTCCAGAGAAGGGCCTTCTCTGCTTTGGCATCTTCCCTCTGGAACATCTTGGGCCCGATGTGATGTTGACCCAAATCAGGGGTGGGATGCTAGCGGTTAGGCCCGGTTGGGACTATGGAACCAGTAGCTCTGAAGACCAGCAGACACCAAACCGGTTTGGTGTCTGCTGCTCTGCTTGGCCTACCCGCCCACCCGGGCAATTGGTTGTCCTTTATTTACTGCTTTTTCAACCTCAACTGCTTTGCGTGGCACAGCTGAGGTTGAAAAAGCAGGAAAGAAGAGGATTTTCAAATGCTGCGCACTCTCGCACAGTGCTTGTCATCTGTTTGGGCAGCACAGCTGCCATAGGAAATGATCTACATGCGCGCAAAACACACACTCATCAGGGGTGGGATTCTATCTGCCAGAGAACTGGCAAATCGTGCCACTGGCTGGCCCCACCCCACCCATTCACTCCTTACCTAGCATGTGCCATCAAACTTGCCTGCTAAATTTCTACTTTTCCTTTTTTTCCCCAACCATCAGCTGTTCTGCTGTGCCAGGAGATTTAGATTAGCTAGAAAGCAGGAAATCATTGGATTTCTTGCTTTCTAGCTAATCTAAATGCAGAGCTGAGCCTGAAGCTTCTATTATTCAGTGCAGATTCAGATAGCAGATGGCAGAAACACAGATCTCTAAGTGAATCTGTGATTCTGTGAGCAACTCAATCTGCCGGCCTGATTTTAGGTAAAAGTTGCTCTTTTTTAAATAAAAAATTCAATATTTACACAAGTATTTATAATATTTACATATAAGACATGCCCAGCCAGTCACATGACCACCAAGTCACACCCACAGATTAGGCCACATCCTCAGAACTGGTGGTTAATAAATTTGAATCCCACCCCTGACCCCAATCCTATCCTTTCGTAAGTGCCTCAAGACCTGGCTCTGCCAGTTAGCTTGGTACCAATGGAGGAGTAGCAGCACAGTGGAGTGGCTGATTAAGGAACAGCAGGTCCCACCTTCCCTACCCTGCCCCCGTCCCTCCCACCTGTAATTGTATTTTAATGGTTGGTTTTAACATTTGTGTGTGTATATGTGTATGTATGTGTATATGTGAAAGCTGGTAAGCTGCCCAGAGTTATCCTGTGGTAAGACGGGCAGTCAATAAATTATATAAATGAATGAATGAATGAATGAATGAATGAATGAATAAATAAATGGTGTAGATAGATGACATGACCCCTTCATTTGCTTATAGTACCTAGAACATTGTTTATCTACTATCACTTTTAAATAATATTTTAGTTTCAATATAATTCAAGAGTTTTTGACACCAGAAAGTAAGATTAAATTTCCTATGAAACAAAACAGCACTTCCATATGGATTCCCACATCCTTGCTCAAAGAATTATAGGATGAGCTATATTCTTAATGAAATTAACTAGGAGCAAGCAAACTGCATAACATCAATTCTTTTAGACTTGCTTAATTAGATTATTATCTTTCACAGACCTGGACTGGCACCTTAAAGCAACACACTTCTTTAAAAATGCAATACAAAATGAACAAATGAGCACAAAACATAATAATATGCTATCAAAGCAATAATAAAAGCAGGTCCATATCAGCAGCTAGATAAATCAGGCATAATTTTAGGAATGGTACGTTCAGAATAGGGTCAGGAATTTTTGTTGTCCCTTCTCCCAAGCTAGAATCACACAATATATCTCAGTACATAAGACTATTTTGGTTTTTCATATACTGCAAAGCCATTGATTGCTATTATCGATTGCTATGATATTCGTTCCCATAAATGATATAGCTTTGAATTAATTAGTCAATTTTAAGACTGGGTTTGTGAATCAAATATACATACATACCACACATGCACACAGGGTAAGGTTAAGAGCAACTCAATTTAACTCTTCTTATTCCTGTTTTTCTAATTATCCTCCCCAATGAAATGTTCCATTTCTTACTATGAAGCCAATCATTTCATTTTTTAAATTGCAACTAAGAACTGAGTTCCTAGAAAAGTTATAATATAATATAATATAACATAACATAACATAACATAACATAATATAATATTAGAACCAGCTAACTATATAGGAATTCAAATCCCGATTATTAATTGCTTTTAAATGACTCAATGATTCCAACTTACTTTGTACTATAAAAGGAAAAGAGTTAGAGCTAAACTAAACAGAAAATAAATTTGGTCTACATAACAAAGTAATGTTTAAATAATGAGATTCTTAGTCTCAAAATATGGATTTAATACTAGAAACATTTTCACCATCATAAAAGAAAAATTTAGTGTTTTATTCAAGATATCAGATGATTACTGTAGAATACAAAAATTCAATAAAGACATCAAAGTTTTAGAAGTTGAAATCTCAGACATTGCCTAGTCTTATGTCATTTCAAGATTTCCAAGAGTGAGAGCACCTTGGACTAGTTTCTTTTTTCATAATGAAGAAGTACCTTGAACATTTATATTTCTTCAGCAATCAGTAAAAGGCCTTGTTCCAATATCTATCATAACATATGACACGACAACCAGTAAATATAGAGAAAAATAAGACCCCAAGTAAATGCCATCTACTCTGATCTTTTAACATACATCTGGTCTTTGTCAATTAACCTGTTTTCAAGCAAAGGGAAAGAAAAAGGAAAAGGGCATTTGTACTTACCTGATACGCCCATTTCTGTGAGCTGTGAAGAGCATCCAGTGATGGAAGGTGCTTTAGTCCCTTCTAGGAAGGCTGGACTTAAACTTGAGGACATTCCTCCTCCTCCACGAGACTGCTCCTTAGAGTACCCAGTTTTGCGAAGCTGAGGTATTGATACCCTATATGCTTAAGCCTATGTAATAACCCTGGCCGGAACAGACCCCCCTACCAGAGGGAGGGGCTGGATGCTCTTCACAGCTCACAGAGAACGGGCGTATGAGGTAAGTACCAACACCCTTTCTCCCATGAGCTGTTCAAAGCATCCAGTGATGGGACATACCAAAGCTTGGCACAGCCCTAAGGGAGGGACTCTGTCTGGGTTGCAGACCTAACTGTCCCTGAAATAACTTGCTGCAAAACTCTCCTACCAAATGAAGCCTCAGCAGAAGCAAAGATGTCAATCTTATAATTTCTAATGGAGATGGAGAAGCCCAGGTTGCAGCTCGGCAAATCTCCTCTATTGTAGCTTGGGTCGCCCATGCTGCTGTGGTTGGTGCACTCCTGGTGAGTGAGCGTAATGCCTTGGGGCTTGGAATCAAGTGAGAGTCATACGACTTAGCGATGGTCTGTCTTAGCGCATTCCTATTAGAGGAGAAACAACTTGCGCCCAGGGTTTAGGCTAAAGAACACGGAGAGGGCTTCTGTCTTTCTGGGAGGGCGCTGTCCGCTCTATGTATTGCGTAAGGCTCTTCTTACGTTCGAAGCGGTGCCATTTTGTTCAAGCGTGTGATGAATGACGCAAAAATCTGGGAGCACCATCTTGAGCTCTATGGATGCCGAATTAAACTTGAATGAAGGAGGATCTGGTCTAGAACCACCTATCTAAATGGAAATGCAGAGATATTTGAGCACCGATAATGCAGCTAATTCGGAATTCTTCGGACAGATGTTAATTGCTGTCAGGAAACTACTTTGTAAGTTAGAAATCAAAACATCATGGTCTTGTGCTCGAAGGACCTGTAGTATAGGCCAATAAGCACTATTTTGAAGTCCCAACTTGGTATTCAGTGCACTACAGGGCCTCAAGTTCTTGGCACCTACAGAAAAACTCCTGAATGCGAGGTGATGAGATAATGGAGTAAAATCATTCCCAAGATATCGAAGCCAGGCCCACCTTGTCTCTGCAGAGTATTGGGTGAAACCTTTGTTTAGGCCCTCCTGTAAAAATTCTTATAACTGCTCTACTGAATGGGGAAGTGGTCAATCTGAACCCTCTGACACCAGCAGCAGAAGCTAGACCAGGTGGCCTCATAGATTCAGTTCGTTAAGACATTGAGCTGACTGAACAGTTGTGAATAACTTGAGTAGAAAGTGTGTCATCTCTCAGACACGCTTTCAACTTCCATACGGCTAGGTTTAGCATTGGGGGTCCGGTGTAGCACTGGGCTTTGAGAACGATATGACCAATGATGGATCCCAGGTGTACTCAAAGATCCTTCAGGTCTGCGAACCATGCTTGGCAATAAGGAGCCACAAAGAGCAGATCGCCTTTTCATCCAGCAACTTCTGAATCAACTTGGATCATGGGCGAGGGGAGCAGGCGTTAGCAGTCCAGTGGGCCAGTGAATCCAGAGTGCGTTCACGTCTGCCGCCCCTGCGATGGGTAATGAGAAATGATCGGAAGCTATGCTTATAGTGGGAGGCAAACAGGTCAACTGCTGTTGACCAAGTTCTAGATCTGGAATTTTAGCTGCTGGCACTGTAATCTCTTTGATAGCAATGAAAGAGGCTATGAAATTTAGTGGCTGGAACGCCTAGGGGCTCTCCTTAAGGAGCAGGGATCCTGGAATAAAAGTTCCCAATGCCTTAGCAAATGCATCTCCTTGTTCTGTTTTGCTTTGTTATCTATTTATCTGTTTTTAATAACTTAAAAATTTGTGAATTTAAGATCAATCAAGTCAATTTTTGAATAAAGTACTATAATATTAAATGTGGAGACCAGAACCATCCGACCTAGCACCTATATGAGGGCAAGAGGTCTGTAACTGATAATTAGATCAGTTTAGCTGCACTCATTGCCTGTAGAATCCAGCAGTTCAAGTCCTCTATCATCCAGTGAACTGGTGGCAGGACGCCTTCCAGTCCCAAAAGGGGAAACCTTTCTTCAAGACAGTAAGAATACTCAACAAATTTACCAGTCAGCCTTTACTGCTGGCTGCTCTTTGCAGAATGAATGAAAGCAGCTTTTACCGTCCGACCTGCTGAAAGCAAACCGGCTCAGCGGGAAGCGCAGGGCTAATTCCCTGCCCTGAGTGTTCGCGGGGAAAGCCTTGTTATTAAAAGGGAAAAAGGCTGCACTTTTAAATGAAGCTTCAAGCCTCGAAGAGACAGAGCGTTTACTCAGCCGGCTGGAGAATCGAAGAGTTTCGTCTCCTGTTTAGAAGTTTAAGCAGCATGTCTCTGGAAGGAGGCTTTTACGCCAGGGAGTTGGAAAGATAGCCTCCCTGTTTATGAGGCTTAGAGCTCGGGAGGCTGGAACGTCAAAAAAAAAAAACGAGCAAATGACTTTGGACGTTCCTGGGGCAGGAGGGGTGTGGACAGAAACTATGGTTTACTGACCGAGTATTACCTGACCTGAGAAATAAATCAGCTAAATCGCCAGTGTTCTGTTCCGACCAGGAAAACAATAACACAACCTGTTTGAAGAAAGCCTGAGCTAAAACTGGGGCCGCTAAGGAGGAGTCTCATGGAGGAGAAGGAGTGTCCTCAAGTTTAAGCCACTGAAGCACCTCCCATCACTGGATGCTCTGAACAGCTCATGGGAGAAACTTTGTTTTGCTGGACCCCTAAGTAAAAGCCACTTCTCCATAAAAAGATGCGGTGGAATGTAATATGAATTCCCAGGAGGGCAAAAAGGAAATGAAACATAGAAAGTTTGATCAAGAGGAAGAGAATCAAGAAGGCTCCTCCGCAGCTATTCCCAGAGTGTATTTATAATGATACAAATAGTTGCTTTAATTTGGTAAGGGTTCTGTCTACAGATGAGGCACAATAAAGGAAACTGCTTTTTAGTAACCCTCCCATGCCTTTCTTGGTTCCTGGACCTTGATAAAAGCCCTCATTAACACCTCAGCCTGATCATCAAATTATTCAGAATGCAAATACTGCAGAATTTTAGTATATGTCTCCTCCTAGTAGTATACAATGTATATTTTATGATTGTGATTTGAAGCACAAATGTTAAATGGCTAAAAATTATAATTCCAAAATGGTGGCAATAAGGCAATGCTCTTTCCAGAACAACTTTCCCCAACATGGTTCTCATTGATATTTTCATACTACAATTCCCAGAATTTCTAGCCAGCACAAGCAATTGAGCACTGAGAAGGAATGCATTATTTATTTACTACCTTTCTTCTATTTTGTTCTTATCCATCAATGGTTGTTTGATCCACTGGTTGACTAGCCTTTGTCCTTGAGGTGTTCTGCATTTATTTAACAATCCAGCCAGTGAATGTGTTCCTTGAACAAATTCTGAAGAATCCTGAGGAGAAAAAGAGATAAAGATGTATGTTGTGAAAGAAGGCACTTTTGTGTCATAAAAAAACAAAAAGCCTTTACTTCAAATTAAAGGAAGAGAGGAAGCTGAGATTGCTAGTCTTCATGTTTTCAGAAATGGTGATCAAAGCATTGCTTCTTTGTTCCAAGATGGTACATGTGAAATCTGATTCCTTAATACGTACTGGCTACCAAATAATTTTCTTTGCAATCTCTGTGCAGTCTGCTATTTTAACTCTAATCTTTAATCATAACACTGGGCATCATTTTCCCATTTTCTTCTTTTTCTTCTTCTACTTCTATCATTGTTTTCTTCAGTTTAAGGAATTCACGAACCTGCTTGTAAAAAATCAAGGCACAATGGTTCCTTCTAAGAATTGTTCATCAATTAATAAAAAGAGGCTCTTCCTTTTTAAAACCCTGACTATTGCTGTCTACAAAATGTACAAAATTCACATTCTGATCTTCGAGCAAAGCAATCCATTTTCCATAGTTCTGCCTTAGCTGATTTTTTTTCTCTCCTGTTTTAAGTGGTTTATTATTCAGATTAGGGAGTATTAAAAACAACTGCATTTCTGGCCGTTTTATAAAAAAGGACAGAATAAGAAATTAGTTTTATGATTCTACTATCTTGTATGTCTGAAAACCTCAAATGTTTGAACTTATTTCAAGACAAAACTACAAACAAAATGTCAAATAGACTATTCTAAAGTGGATTTTCTAAGCTCAGAAAAAAATACTGACCTTGTTTAAACCCTTCAGAAAATAACAGGGAGAATGGCAACAGAAGATAATGTTCCATATTTTGTATTTCAATATTTTTTCTTTTAAGTACAGTGGACAAATTAAATTTGTCAACAATTTCATAAATTGTAGCCAACCCATTAAAGACATCACAAGAATAGATAAACAGAACAGAGATTAAATATAGCATTCCAGGAGAAAAAAAGACAAAGGGTAAAACTTTCCTTTCCATGCTTATTTGAAAAAAAACACTATATCTATTTTTTTAAAAAAATCAAAAGCCACCTTAATGGAAGGAAAAAAATAATCTATTTTTAAAATGAATAAAATCACGTAAAGCTTTCAAATAAACATTCAAAGGCTTCCCAGTGGTGCATATGCTAATGTCAATATGACTCTAAAACAGGGGAGTCAGACTAAAGGCCCGGGGGCCACATCCGGCCCGCAGAGGGCTTAGATCTAGCCTGCGGGACCACTCTGGAAACAGTGAGTGGCCCATGGTGCTTCTGCCAACAAAAACAGAGCTTGGGAGGGCTGCACATGGCCCTCCCAGGCTCCATTTTCGATCATAATAGCCTCCTGCAGCCCTCTGCCAGCGAAAATGGAGCCTGGGGAGGCCGTTGCAGCTGAAAACGGAGCCCAGGCAGATTGCACACTCCCTGAGCTCAGTTTTTGCTAGCAGAGGGCTACAGGATGCCGTCACAGCCAAAAATGGAGCCTCAATGAGTGACATTGAGCTGGCCATGCCCACCCTGGCCATGCCCATCCCGGCCATGTCCCCATGAGGTCAAACACAACTCTGATGCAGCCCTCAATGAAATCGAGTTTGACACCCCTGCTCTAAAATATATCTGATAATTTCATGATTGACTTCTATAATTACCCTCTTCCTAATGAAGGTAAGTTCGGATAGTTCTCAACTTATGAACGGCCACTTTGCGACTATTTGAAGTTACAACAGACCCTCAAAAAACTATTTATAACTTGTTTCAAAGTAACAGTTGGCACAGCACCCTTACAGTCATGTAAAGCCCATGTCACACTGCACCAACGGATGCAAAGAGGATGTAAAACGGAGAGAAACGCTTGCCATCCGTCTTTGGCCATTCCCGCGTTTGGAAACGCGATGCATCCATTGTGTACTCACTGCGTCCGTGATTCATACTCTCTAATCCGTCCAGCATCCGTCTACTGTGATTTCATCCACTCAAAAAGTTTTGAGCTGCACAAAACTTTCTGAGCGAAGTATCCAACGCGTCCGTTATACATCCACTACGCATACAGGGAACATCGTTATATGTCCGTCGTCATCCGTTATGTCCGCTTATATCGCTAGGCACCTGCTGCACATCGCGCGCAACTCAAATCCGCTCAGCGGTAAAATGGAAACAGGGAGGAAGCAAAGATGGACGCGGAACGGAACACACAGCGTTAGTAGCACGGACGTAGAAAGGATGAAAGTGGATCGCAGCTACGCATCCGCGTCATCTGCTCTGCATCCGCTCTACATCCGCTACGCATCTGCTCTTCCTCTATGTGTCCGCTTTGCTATGCTCTCCTGGAGCCTTGCGGACGTGCCATCCGCTTTCATCCGCTAGGCTTCCGTTGAGCATCCATTTTACATCCGCGCTACGTCCTCCCCCCGTCCATTCTTTTCCATTCTCTTTATGCAAATTTTTGCCCCTTTTGAGAGCAGATGAGAAGGGATGGAGCCACCCCCGGATTTTTGGCTGTCCGCTGTATCCTTTTCCATACGTTTTGCATCCGTCGGGCGATGTGACCTAGCCTTAAACAAAATTCAGGAACTTGGTAATTCACTAGCCCTTACAACCAACCTCAGGGACACTACAGCAGCAGCCTTTCTATCTCCCCCATCACATCTCACATTGCTGATCCCCTTAAGCCTTGGAGAATTTTCAGAATTCTGACTACCAGAGTACAATGTCAACTCAGGTGTCTGACTTGATACAGATAGAGGCTCTCGATATAAGTTTATTGTGTTTTTCTGTATAATCTAGAAATGGCTGGATGGCTGAAGCTGAAGTAAGCTTCATCTATAGTCTTATTTTACAGAAACAAGACTTTGTTAACCAAATTTTGATTCCAAGGAAGTGAAAGGATATTTCTACCAAATAGCACAATGGAAAAAAATTAACAAATGATGACAACTTCTCCCATGTAGTAAATAATATGAGAAAAACACAGCAGGGTTGCCGTTGTTCTCCATATCATCAATGTTGGAAAGATCAGTGCTAGAAGTGGTTCTTTCTGAAGTAAAGAGGAGCATAAATCCATTTGGCTCAGAGAACAAGCTATATATAAAAATCAAACTAATTTTTATAAATCTTGAATGGAAAACTACCTAAGAACTCTTAGCAAATTACTATACTCCTTTAATGTTCTTAATGACTGTGTCAATAGATACCTCATAGATTTCTCAATGTAGTGATAGAAATCAGATATAAGGGCAAGTTATACATCTTACCTGAAAAAGGTTAAGGGCTCTGACAGCAGCGTGATCCAGGGTCATATACTGATTAAGGTCAAACGTGGTAAGTTCAAACTGTCCAAAGTTAGACTCATCGTTTAACAGCTCTAAGTATTTAATCACTACAGACAGAGAAGAGATGGCAACCTGGAGAATAAAAGTTCAAAAGAAATGTAATCACATATGTATTCAGCCTGACAATTGATTACTGGGGCATTGGTGGGACTAAATTGGAAGCAATGTGGACAATATAGAGTTTGTTCTTGAACAGCAGTTTTTCAAAATTAAATTATTGCTCAAAGACATAAGTAGTTGCAAATGTTTCACTCGAGGTTTTTGAAAAAGTTAGGGGAAACAACAGAAGAAGGAAGATCAGATAAATATTATACAACCATTATCAAATATTATTCTATGAAGAGAGAAGAACTTTCTATAAAGAGGGAAGAAGTTTCCATGGCATTCAACAATAATTGCTTTTCTATTTTACCGACAAAATATAGATGAATTTTTTCTCGGGTAGCTTTCCATAATCCCTAATTTGCTGTGGTATAATCGCCATCATTGCCAGACAAGTATGGACAGTTTCTACTAGCTCAAAATGTTGGGAGCCATGCACCAGCACAACTGAAGAATATCTCATTGGGGAAGGCTAATGTTAAAAACCACATGAATATCATTCTATGTGAAACTGTGTGGCTGCTTTGCCATTACTACCTCTATTTAGAAATTTCTAATAAATCTTATAGCAATAAATATTAGAGGTGTGTCATTTTAAAACAATAAGAACTTGCCTGAAGGTATTTCTCTGCCTACACAGAATTCAACTTTATATACTCCTTCTCCAAGAAAATGATTTCTCCAGCATCATCAGGTTAAGCCAGTTCCTTCTCAAGCCCTTATGTTAAAATGGCTCCTAGTGCAGTTGGCTATTAACATCAGCCAAAAAGAATTACTACAATCATTCAAATAGCAAGCTGTAAAATTTTGGAAAGGTTTTGGGAAAAGCCTACAATTTTTTATTAGTTCAGAACTTTTCCTTTAGAGTGATGGTTATGAATGCTGTTTAAGGAGCAAACTTCATAATGTTTGTGCCTAGAGAGAAAGACAGGCATATTTGAGCATTTATTAATTCACCCAAAAGAGGCATTCTTCCCTTCACTTGTAGACTACAATTCTAAAATAAGCATGCACATTATCTAAATAAGCACTGCTTGTTTATGAGTCATTACCTTATAGAATTCAACCAACAGTACACTGTTCAATTTACAAGAGTTTCCATTATTTACAAGAGTTTCCATTATCCATTCCATTTACTGTAATGTAACATGCATATATTATCAATGCAATCCAAGAGAAAAAAAATACATGTAGTCAGAGGTCCTTTGTGCTTAGCTTGGTTGTTTTCTTGCAGACATTTCATCATCCAAACTAGGTAACATCATCAGTGATAAAGGGTTTGCTCTTAGGTTATACTCCAGTGGCTTGTCCTGTCAGAGTTGGTGAGGGTGGTTTTGGAGCTTCTTTCATTGCAAGGTTTACTGGCAGTTCCTTGATTACGATATTGTTTACAATCAATGATTGTTGATCTGATGTAAATCTTGGAATTAATCTATGCTCATCTGGGTGCTGATTACTAGTACAGGAGAGGGAGGTGTTTTGGTCTTTTTGTTCCCTTTTCGACTTATCTTTTTTGCACAGTGGGTAGGTAGATAGTGTTTATGTCTATATGTCTATTGATGGCTAATTTTCCAGCGTGCCAAGCTTTTAGAAATTCCCCAGCATTTTTGGACTTGGCTTGGTCTGGGATGGTGACAAAATCCCAATTGAAACTATTGTTAAACTTGTCTGTATGTTTTGAAATTAAAGTTCTCATCATGTCTCCTGACTGCTAGTTGGTGTTCATGGATGTGTTTTGCCAGTCTTCTGCCTGTTTGTCCTTCATAGTGACTGTTGCTATCGTTATGATGTATGTTGTAGATGACTCCTGTTTTTTTCTCTGGACTCATCTACAACATACAGTGTTGTCTGTTTCACCAGAACCAACTGCTGTTGCTAAGCGAGGACTACTTGTACTCAAGTTAGGAATTCATTTGGAGAAATGAGGAGAAAGAGAGACTAAGCCACTGAGAGACCCAAATAGGAATGACTCATAGAGTTATGCTTAGAAAAATGTTTGTTTTGAAAACATGATTTACACATGGCAAAAATATGAATATGAATCTAAAAGTGTGATTAATTGTATGGTTTATGATTGATGAGATTGTGAAAATTTCTGAAGGATGCAAAAGTTACAATGTTACTGAAGCCAGCTGTTATCTGTTTAAAACTGACACACACTTCTTTGATTTATGGCACATGTCCATACCAACTCACTCACCTGCTTATCCATTTCAGGTAATGCTGCACTGGACACACAGTCTTTCTTTCCTGATTGCAGCAAACGGTTGAGATCTTGAACAGCATCTTTTGTTGAAAATTCAGTCTTTTTCCTGTCTGTGATCAGGATTCCTCCCCTTTGAACCACCTTTACAAATAAAATAATTAGGAATAATTTTATTTCAGATTATAGGTTTAAAACACTTTTAATTGTATTCAACAAAATAAGTACAGAATATGATAGCACCTTACAAACTTGCCAACTTTATTGAGGCACAGGTTTTTGTGATAAGGAGCTCACTTTATCAGATACAAAGAATGGGTTCAGTATTATAAAACCTTAAAACTAGACTTATAATGGACGGAAGGGAAAAAAATAAGGTGAGAAGAAAATGGGTTTATAAAACCAGAGAGTGAAAAAAGCTCTCAAAATGGAAGGTGGAGGCCTGTTCTTATTGATTAGCAAATGTAGTTAGCAAATGTAGTCATTGTCCTTATTCAAGATTTCTGGAATAGATTAGACTTTTCTCATATACTTTAATTCTATTGTATTGACAAAATTTCACTTTTTATCACCATTGCTGAGATCTGTGTGACTGGTGATGGATTGAAAGAATGTAAATGTCTCATTTACAACTGATAATCTAACAACCTTCTCTTTTTTTAGTTTCTGCTATCACAGAAAATCATTAACTTCCTACTCTGTTTTCTCCATCTTTTCCTTTTTACTCTTTTAAAGTCCCTTTAAACCCATTTAAAATCCTATAATAGCAAATCTTAGGTAGGTTCCATCTTACAAACATATGCACCAATAAAATTGCTTGTTTTGAAGATGCTACCAGACTATTTTGTTGACATAGATTGATCCAGCTCCTTCCCCATCTGGACTATAAAATTCAGTATTTTCTTAAATGAAGTTTTATTACTTTTATTTTAAGGATTTCCACTGTCATCTATAAACAAAATCGAGTTTATGGCTAAGAGTCAACATCAATTTCATGACACATAATCAATCAATCAATCACTATCATATATAATCATGCAGTTACCTAATGAGACTACCAAAGAACCACAAATTGGTTTACCACAATTGGAATAGGTAATTCCATCACTAATCAAAAAAATCATGTGGCTGAAGTGGATTTATGTCACTTCTGCCAGAGTCATTAAGCAAAACATATGTGGTCACTAAACAAGGCAGTGCTGGTTTCTCCATTGATTCTGTGAGGGTGGGAAGTTAAAGACTCTTTTCAAAAGTGTCTGTAGTCATGCAAACATGACTCCTTCCCTCAGGCATTCATTCTTTCCCTAGAACTGTATTCACAGGCATTCAAGCTGGTGGCCCTGCTGCCTGGTTAACTGAGCCATACTCAGTATTTTCAAGAACATGCTAACATCCAGAGGCAGCTTCACCTCATCCACTCTTTTGAGCTTACAAAAGCAAATGCTATGACAGAGTAGAGAAGGGACAGGAAAGGTGATAAGCAAAAGCTTCTATGGGAAAGCATAGATAATGTCTAAGATAAGTAGCTATTGTAATCAGACAAGGCGATTGTGACTAAACTTCCAGGACTACAAATCACAATGAGTGGCATATCCAAGTGAGAGTCCTGCCTGGAGCTTGAAGCTTCTTCTGGAACTCAGTAGCAACTTGAAAAAAGAGCAACCTCCCTGAAATGCCACAAGTAGTGTAGGAATGCTTGGAAAAGACAAAGGTTGTATACTTCTTTAGGGACTTTGAGAATTTGGTTTGAATGGTGTCTTCACAGAGTATCAAGGATTAAGCATTAAAAACAAAGTTATGTAGGAACATCACGCTGCAAAGTCTGGATGGAGTTCACTGAGAGAAATAGCCTGTTGTTGGGGAAAGTGTGTACTGTAATAAAGCATTGTGTATAAATTTACTACACTGTGTTCTGACCAGTCTTTGGAAAGCAAACAACTCTCAAATTCTGCTGACTAGAAGAGGGCTGTGATATGCATACATGGCAAACATGTGGCCCTGGGACATTGCAATGTTTGTAAATGCCCACCAGTTGCAAAGGGCCTGAATTTCAATCACATTATTGTGGGGATGCTGTGGTAGTTGTTAAATGGAAGGACAGGTCATAAATTTGAACAATTGCTAAACAGGGTAATTGCTAAATAAGGCCTATTTGTTCAAGCTATCATGCCAAATATTTTTTTCTGGAGGATTTTTCTTCCAAGGAAAAGGAACACTAGTAAAAGGATCAGATTCAAGAGGTATCTATATATTTAGTATTCCCACTGGAAAAGGATGCCAAGCCATGATAAGATACTACAGTAAATACAAATCTAATCTTAATGAACAGAATATGTTTATCTTCCTAATTGAATCTTCACAAAATAGCTCTGGAGAAAAAAGCCCAGAAACATATGCCTACTTTGATGATTGGCAGTTCCAGGGTCACTTCTGTAAACTAATATATTATCAACAGTTGTACAATTTGGAGATAGCCTTAAGAGTCAGTATTAATTTAAATATTTGCCTTTTCAATTAGTTTATTTCAGTTAAATAAAATTAACTGTTATTACAGACAACCAATGCCTAAGTTCCGTTGTTCAGCTTTTATATATTCATTGAACCAGATGCCTTCAATTCTTCTTTGATATCTGAAAATGTGCTTATGTTGTCTTTTTGAGTTTTATGACTAGAATTCATTTTGCATTTTTGACTCCTGGTGCTGAAATACTCCCGTTTGGAAGGCCTTCAAAGTGGTTAAGTCTTAACAGCTTCTGAAGTGTGTTTTTCCCCCAGTCTTAGGCAAGTAAATAACACGCCCAATAAACAGAAGAGTAGCCAATGGCTCCATTATACTGTGCCACACTACAGATTCATTTTTTGACTTCACATGTTATGTAAACTCTGAAAAGTGCACTTTATTCCATAAAGCATAGGTAACTAAGCCATAGCTTAACATTATAAATGATTAGTCACCAATTGAAGTTTTAATATACCCATTAGTTAACCTCACTAGAGTGTACAGATGCAAGCCTACACAAAATAATTACTGATGTTTATTAAGGGAGCACCAAGGCGTCCACAACTGAATGAGCTGCTCTGTTTTATGCCCATTTTAAGTTCATTTCCTAACCCTAACCCTAATCCTAAAGGGTTTTTCAGTTTTAAGTTCATGTAAACAATGTCTGTAGTTTCAGAATTTCCATGGCTTACCTGCCTCAGTTTCTCCATATCTCCAGCAGTCTCCCCAACTGGCAGCAAACATTCCTTTGGCCCCATTTGTATCAACAGTGCTTCAAGGTTGGAAAACTGATCATTATCTGCAAATTCAGATACTTCTAGTTTTCTTGACAGTGAATCCACATATCCTACTCCAACAACTTTCTGTCCATCAATTGAAGACAGCTTGATGGCTACAACACCAGCTGAAGAGCACATATCATGGTTACTAAAAAGAGCATCCTCAAATTGAGCAAGGTTACCTGGAGAACCCTATTTGAGGAAAGAATAACACAGGAATATTAATTTCCATACAAATATAGCAATTAAACTATCAAACAATCAGGGTGGATAAAAATCATTTTTAAAAAAATGGTTTTTTTAATTTAAATTGGATTCTTTTGATTTTTATCAAATTTATTTTAATAAAATGCTTTTGGAGTAAAAATCTATCTAAAGATAGTTTCATATTTAAGATGCATTAATAATTTAGTTTATTAAGCATGAAATGAAGCTTAGTTATGTAGCATGAGGCTGTATATTCTGCAATATTTACATTTTTGGTAAACATTCAATGAATCCAAGCTCTGCAAGCTGAGATAACATGTGCTGCATTGATGTATTCACACAATTTCACAGTAACCATGAGATAAATCATAAAATGAAGTTCAGGAATGTTCCTTTATCCCATTGTTTTGAAAATCTATGTGCACTACAAACTGTGTATGATTGTTTAAAGAGAAATGCATCTGTACCACCAGGCTCTAAATGTGAGAAGGAAGGACAAGCAATAAAAATGAAAGTGAAACCTTCTATGCAGCTTATAAATATAATATTAAAGAGCACCTATCATTTCAGATCCATCATGGCAGCGCCTGTTAACAGGCATTTACTCACCTGCTGCCTGCCACATCCCTCACCTGTATTACTACTGCCGCATCACCAACTGTCCCATTAAAGTGAATGAGATTGTTGGTAAGTCAATAGTGGATTAGAGGAGGAGCCACTGCGGAACAGAGATGACAGTTGCTCTTTAAATTATGATTTAAATTGAGTTAATTTAAATCAAGCCTTTTTATTAATGATTTTAATCATGATTTAAATTGACTTGATTAAAATGGACTTGATTTAAATCAAATCCACTCTGCAAAAGATTTGGATTTTTCTATACTAGAAACTAGACTAGACTAGAAAAAATATATTTCAAGTCAATAACTTTAATCAGTGTATTTTGTCCATGATCACACAGCTTAAATATCCTCTTCACTCACTCATTTCTCTTTACCCCACAGAATGTCCCTGTCTTTAGACCCACAAATAAAGTAGTTTTGGAAAATAAGCTAAACTGTATCCTATTCAGAGATGAGACAATTACCTAAATGTTCCTATTTCATGATTCCTGAAAGAGAATCTCTTTTATCTATCTATTCCATCTGTTATTTCTCATCAATTTCCATACATGACATCTTGCTGTAATGTTTGTATATAACTTTATGACTTAAGAAGGGAACCAAAAAAGTAAATATGGTTCCACTCAGTTTTATACAGATACTAGCTCGATACCTGTGCTTTGCTACGAAACTATGTGGTCAGACTTAGTTTTTGGGGAGGAAAAGAAAATTCTGCCTCTGCCTACCAGCATCCATCAATATTCATCTGGCTAGCATCCTGTCAGTGTGTGAGAGAGTTGAGGGCTGTTTGGAAACTGAAACAGCATTTGCTGTGTGAGCAAGGAGACAGCAAGGAGCCTGGGCATGGCTTAGCTCAACTATTCTGTACTAGAGCTGCTTGCTGCTGTGAAACTAAAACTGAAACTGAAACTCCTCTCCTCTGCTTGTGTTTTGTATTTGGAACAGATTTCTTTTCAAGTGGGAAGGGGGAATAGAACTCCTTAACATCAGAGCATGTTAATAATAATATACAAAATACTAATGCTCTGATGGTCATCTTGAAAAATCCTTTCTTAGTGAGCACCTTGAAGCCAAGTACACATATGTCAAATTTCAAGTTTGTAGACTTTACGGTTCTGGAGATTTTGTGATGATGTGTGAGTGGTATTTCGCTTTTATACACAGAGATTACTCTGTATTGCTTCAAAATATTTTGATTTTGCCATTATTTTATTCCATTGCAATATTAACAGCAAACTAGTGTGCTATTAAAGAGATAAGTACAGCAAGATTCCAAGCTTGGATTCTCATAAACCTGTATTTGGGCTCAACCTGTTAAAAGTTGCTGAAGGGGAGTCCCATGACTGACAAATACAAATAATTTCCTACACAACAAAAAGAGCTATGCAATCCAAATTTTGAAACCTGACTTCTTTGCCAAATGTTAAATAGAATGCATGAATAAATCTTGTTTTATTTGGAATAATATTCTGAAATAACATTGCTAACATATAAAAACGTACCTCTAGCAAAGAACTGAACTTTGTGCAATTTTCCACAACCTGGCAATCTCTAGATATAATCCACAAATTTTATTTCACCAGATCTATAGACTGTAACATTAAGTGGGCTGCCCCAACAGAAACATCTGCAACTGCACAAGTTTTGAATGTAATTGCCAATGAAAAAGTGAAAAGTACTCACAGAACTATAATCAAAGCAATATACATTTCTGAACACAATGATCACATACCTTGTAGGCCAAATACCACTCAGTCTCTTTGGTGGATTTATTTCCTGCCTTGTTCTTATACACCTCAGCCCTGTACTGACGAATCAAAAGAAGATTTCGCAAAAAATATTCAAAATTCATCTTGCTGAGTGCAACACTCTCGAGTTTCTGAGCTCCTAAAAAATAAGAAAAAAAATTGAAGGAATATCATTGACACACTACAATTAGAAGTTACAATTTGGTTAAAATAAGCATTATTAAATGCTATTGTTTTTGATTGGGAAGTACGGTAAAAACATAATCTGTTAAACATACTTAAACTACAGGATGTCAGATTACAGCTCAGTTGGACAAGATGAAGCCTTTTGGAGGAATGCTATTCCAAAAGGCAGAAAGTAAAACAGAAAAGGTCCATTTCCTTGGTTTCACTATTAGATGGTATTGCTTAATTCATAGGACCTGGAGCAAGCCATCTTTTGGAATGCATTGGACAGTATGACATTATGAGAGACATTATGGAAGACAAGCAGTCTCTCAGATTAACCAGGATCTAAGCCATGTATTATTCTGTAACTTAACTATTCATTTATTCTATACATACAATACTCATTAGCAACACTTACCTATTTAATTAGGGATAAACCTAAATAAGTTTCTCCTATCTAATCATAATGCTTTGATTCTCTATTCAGTCAATACAAGTCTAATCAAGTTAACTGTTCTTATGCTGTATTATTTTTAACATGTTTTGCAGGCTTTCCTATAATTATTTTGCAGTTTTAGTGTTATTTGAAGTCTTCCCAAAGCACTAAAAACTTTTATCTGAAGGAATGCCAAATATCTAGAAAGAACACATGCATTCTGCTTTACTCTCTTTGATAAAAGTTTGATATGCAAAAGTCAACAAAAGTTTCTTCTGATACTGAAAAGTATCATTTTTTAGTACCAATGTACTGCTTAAAGCAGGGGTCTTCAAACTTGACAGCTTTAACACTTATGGACTTCAACTCCCAGAATTCTTCCTTCAGTTATGTTAGCTCAGGAATTCTGGGAGTTGAAGTCCACAAGTCTTAAACTTGCCAAGTTTGAAGACCCTTGGCTGAAAGTGCTGGATTAGAAACCATGAGACCAGGTGTTCAAATTCTCCCTTAGGCACAGAAGCCAGCTGGATGACTTTGAGCCAGGATTGTTGTGGGAAAAAGAGGAAGCCATTGACTTGCCATGCTAAATTTTACAAAACAAAGGTGAGATAACCTAATAAATTTGATTTTAAATAGTTCAACAGACTGATACAGAAATTTGGTTTTATTCCTTTTCACACAGCCTTATTTTATTCTATGTTTATATTGCATCCAATGTATGGGCAACCAATATATTTTTTATAAATGATGGAATCTGACTAGAAACTTTTAGAATTTAAAGCTCCTGTGATTGAAGGTACCAAGAACTTCTGGCCTACTCTAGTCAAAATATTACTCTGTGTAGTTACTTTATATTTCAATCTTTAATTGATAATCTAAAAAAGAAAAAGATGGAGCAATCATGGAAAAATATAGGGAGGTTATACTATGTATAAAAAGTAAAGTTTAAACTCTAAAATATTATGGGTGATTATCATCAGTCACAAACAAGGCAGGCAAAAACTTTTCTGGAACACCCGAAGTCAGCAAGCTTAAAATCAGTGCTGGGTCACTGGATCACTTCCAGAGTGGATCCACTCACTCTGGAACGCAAGGCACCTGGTTACTCTTCCTCTCCAGCAACTGGATTGGGGGGGGGGGGGGNACTGGTTGGGGGGGGGGGGTGTGGAGGTTTCGACTAATGACCTAGAAAGTACTTCCCAACTCTTGTTAATCTTTTGAGATGAATTTTCGTCGGCCTGATACCCATGCAGACCTGTGTGGAACTAGAAATTCCACCTCCGGCTTGCTGGATAAGACAGATGGGCATTGTAATTGGGAAGGTCAGCCTACACGGACTACAGCGACTTTCTCAGAAGGCTTTTCCAAAAAATTATCAGAAACTGAGCGATTCGCGGGAGGAGCACAAAGCATGGCGTCTACTGCAGCATTAAGGTGAAAAAAATAGCGAACTCCGGGGAGCTCAGTTGCAACTGAGCAACCCAACCCTGTTATTATAAGCCCGCCAAGGAGAAGTCGCGAAAGCCCCTGAGCTCAACCTGATCCCAGGATCCGAATGATCACTCGTGTTTTGAAGACTTCCGTCGCCGCCAGTTTTGCATCTTCGCCATGCACCGTATAGTAGTCGCCGCGCTCAAAGAACCTCACGGTAGTTTTCGGTTTGGCAGGCAACGCCAAGACGGCGCGAATAAAGCCGTTTTCGGCACCCCAGCCTTCGGGCCAGCATCCCTCCCGTGGAGCAGAAACACAAGCATCTATGGAGGCCGCCATGCTGAAATCACCCGCCACTTCGATGCTGCTAGCAAATAATAACTATTCTCCCGCCGCCAATCCGGAAGAGTGGGGCCTATTTCGGCCACCGTAATAGTCCCACCTTCATCGCAACGCGTTCTGAGCAAAATAGGCCTTTCGGGACACCGTCTGTGATATACCTGAAAGATGCGTCGCTATGGGGATGAGGGCGGAGATGATGTATTTATTCTCCTTTTACATAATATTTAATTGAAAAATGTGTTCTCTCTCCCCGTTTCCTGAAGAAACGTTAAGTGCATTCTTAGAATGTTCTATTAAATATGCACAGGGCTGTCTTTTAAATATTCGCATTGCAATTCGGCAAGCACTTTTTTCAGTAGCCTTTCTGACGCTGGCTGTGAATCCTCGGAATTCTGATCTGAGCACGTGGACGGAGGTGGTAAAAATCCAAGAGTAGCTGGAACGTCTTTCAAGCGTTTTGGGAGATAAGGAAATGCGTATTTGCTTGAAAGACCTTTATTATTGTTGGAAGTTACGATTCACCCCTCTCCTAGGAAAAGAAAAGAAATCTTAAAACATTAGAAAATGGAGGAAAATTCCCCTAAAAGAACAGAGGTGAAAACACATGCAGGGTCAGCTCCATTAGCCCTCACTTTACATGGGATACAGAAAAAACCTGAATAGAATAGAATAGAATAGAATA
>BHFT01063595.1:0-51350 GCA_004320025.1 Laticauda laticaudata
GTTCTGCATCCGTTACACATCGCTATAATCCGCTAAGGCATACCTCTCGTCTGCGCATCCGCGCAAACTCGCATCCGCATGCCAGCAGTAAACGGACGCAAGGAGAAAGTGGAGAACGGATGTGGAACGGATGCAGAACAGATGCTAGCGGATGCAGAACGGAAACAGAAGCATTTAAAACGGAATCAAACGTTCGCAGAGGGGACACATATCTCGGTATATTAAGGATGTCAGAGGATGCCTAGAGGACGTCAAAGTGGACATCTAGGGGAAAAACCTATATGCCAGTATAAAAAGCGGGAAGCAACTCACACTGGTATCTGCACTTTCAGACCAGCAGCCCTGCGGTGCAGACCTCTGCAGCACCTTCATCTAAACTCTTCCTGTCTTCCACAGCATGCCAGTCATGTCCACCTGTGGGATGCGTAACAAAGTCCTTTTGGAGCCACCATCCTTCCATGCAACAAGTGTGAAGCCATCTCAACAGGCTGCTGTGAACTCTACTACAGGAAAAAAGGAGGGCAGCCTAAGAAGTGTCCTGGGTTCCGAAGATGGATCGGCCAAGAAGAGCGAGAGGGAGGACTGCTACACAAGCTGATTGGTGGAGCTCCAGGAACGAAGACACTGCATGCATTCAGAACCTTCACTGAGGATGCTCTCAAGCCATGTTTGAACGAGTTGTGCAGGCGGCTGACAATCCAGATTGACAGGCAAAAACCTAACTGTCCGGCCCAGCCTGGAGAACGCTGGCCTCAAGGTGGCACTCACTCTGCGCAACCTGGCCTCAGGGACCACCTACAGACAGGAGCAATGCAGTACGGCTGGAGGGTGCCACACAAACACCATCAGCATTGTGGTCAGAGAAGTTGGGTGCAGACCATAATCGAAAGGAAGTAACCATGAGGAGCTCCTCCAGTTGCCCCTCCACTGAAGAAGAGGATGGAAGAAAGTTGCAGGCAGTGGTATCAGAAAGAACTCTGCCCCAACACCTATTGGAGGCCATAAGATGGCAAGCACCGTGGCCTGCAAGGCGCCAGCCCAAGTCAGGGTCCACTTATTTCAACTACAAGGGCTTCTTTCAGATCATCCCTCTTCGCCATGGGTCCGATGCTGACTGACAAGATTTCAATGTACAGTCGATGCTTTCAGGCAATGGCGTCACTGTTCAATGCCCAGGTATAAATTAAACAGTCGACCGTCAAGGAGGGGCTGGAAACGCAATCCTCATCGTGAGCTTTCCCAAGATCCAGAACCCCTGCCTCAACGTACACACAAGATGTGCCCTACTTCATTCGTGGGGGTGACGGCCTTCTCCTCCACAACCTACTCAATGGAAGCCCTACAGCCTCCAAAATGCCATCAACTCGTGAAGAGAGGATCTTCAACTACAGGCTGTCCCAGGGCAAGGCAGGTGGTGGAGAATGCCTTTGGCATCCCTGGCGCACAGGTTTCCAGGTACTTCTCACCACCATGCAGCATCGCCCAGAGAACGTGAAGGAGGATCATGGAAGCTTTGCTGCATCCTGCACAATCTCATGCGCACCTGCTACCGTTATGACGGTCTTGCAGAACAGGCCTCATGGAGCCTCCGCACAAGGCAATGGGGACAGTGGAGTCCTGGGGAAATGGAGGCAAGGGCAAAAACCTGATCAACCACTGAGATGTGCAAGGCCCAACAGAGCCTTCACGTGAAAGGGAAGAAGAAGCAGAGCAACCTACTGAGAACTGGTGCAACTCCCAGCTGGACAGTGGAGTGGCAAGATAGGATGATAGATGCTTAATGATGCTCTTCAGCCTGTCTCATCACGACTGATGAGAATTGGGCCATGTATGTTGGTGGCCTACAATGAACAGGTGCGTTTTAAAAAAAGAAGTTGTGTTTTATGTTGACTGGTGTGGATGATTATTACATTATTATTGATAAGGGCCAATAGTGTGACACCTGGGAGGGTGGACATCCAGTCCCACTATGCCTTGCACTGGAGGCTTATCTATCCACAGCTATTTACCCATCCCAAGGTAATCCTGCCCATCACCCACTGCTAATCGCTTACCCATCCACAGCTAATTACACATCCCACAGTATCCTGCCATCCCACAGCTATCCTTACCCATCACAAGAAATGCAAAGGTTTAAACCAATTTCTAAAAAGTTCCACCAAGACTTTATTAAGAAAAAAGAAATGAAGGAAGTGTGTGATCAAAGTTAAGACTTTATTAACAAAGAAGCTATAAAAAAAAAAGAGTCTCTGGCAACTCCTCTTGGTCATTCATGTCTCGGGGGTGAAGGGTCCTAGGTGCTGTGGAGGTGGCTGGTGCTGGAAGCTTGTCTGATCCTCCCTATCTCAGTCAGCTTCTCCAGAAGCAGAAGCCAGCAGAAGCGCTCCAGTCCCCAAAGAGGAGCCCGTGCTACATAGCCCCAGCAGAACAGAGTGAGGGCCAGGCGGTGGGATGGTGGCCCTGTCCCTCTTGCCAGGGCTGGCAGCAAGATGTCTGAGGCTTCTGTTGCTTCCCATGGTTGTGGAGTTTGCTTGGCTGGTAGGGAGGTGGCAGGAACCAAAGGCAGGCAGGAAGGCTGGCAGGGAGGCTGGCAGCAAAGGCTGGCAGGAAAGGCTCCGGCCAGGCAAGGTAGGCACCAGGCTGGCAGGTAGGGCAAGGCACAAGGCTTGCAGGAAGGCTGCAGGCAGGACAGGCAGGCACCAAAGGCTGTCAGGCAGGCATGCACCAAGGCTGGGAGGCCCAGGCATCGAACCAAGGCTGGCAGGCAAGGCATGCCAAGCCAAGGCTGGCAGGCAGACTGGCTGGCAGCAAGGCTGGCAGGCAGGCAGACAGCATAGGCTGGCAAGGCGAGGCTGGTCAGCAAAGGCTTTGCAGCAAGGCTTTGCAGGCGAGGCATGCAGGCAGGGCAGGTCAAGGCTTCAATCCGTCGCGGCAGCAGGTCTTTCTCTGAATGGTGACTTGCTTCGAGGCTGCTTCCCTTATTTCTGCGGGGCTTTACGCAATGCCATCCTCCCGCATGCGCAAATTAAGCAGGCATCCGCGTTTAGGCTTCGGCTCTGTGCATACCGCTAGGCTTCGGCTTGTGCATCCTCGGCTTCATCCGCTGTGCATACCGCTGTTTCAATGTGGCCGCTGTATCCATTTCCCGCCGTGTCCACTTTGCTGAGGCCCCCGTGCCCTGCCAGATGTGGCCATCCCGCTCCCATCCACTTTCCATCCACTGGGCTTCCATGCCCGCATGCCGCTTTCCATCCACTCGCATCCCCACCGTCCGTTATCCTTTCCGTGTTGCCGCTCTGGTTATGCAAATTTTTTGCCCCTTTTGAGAGTGGAATAACAAATGGATGGAACATTTTTCTCATCCGCTGTGTCCCTTTTTACAAAGCGTTTTGCATCTGTTGGCAGGTGTGACAGGAGCGCTTAAGCTGGAAGGGGTATGTTCACTTTTCCTCTATTTTTTTGGTGATACAAAGATAGATAGTAAAACTTTGAGTGCTCACAGTCACAGAAATACATGATAAATTGTATTTAAGACCGCCGTCACACTGGCACCAAACGGATGCAAAGAGGATGTAAAACGGAACAAAAAAAAAGGCTTGCCATCCGTTGGTTACTCCCCACGTCACGCGATGTACTCATTGCCAGCGCGTTTTGCTCCTCTCTATCCATACCAGCAATCTAGCTTTAATTGAGTTTCATATTCCGCTCAGAAAGAGTTTTTGAGACTGGCTCAAACTTCTTGCGTGGAAAATGTATCCAATTCGTACCGTTCTGCATCCGCCTAACGCGCATGCCGTTTCGTCTGCATACCGTTACGCATTAGTGTCATCCGCTATAATCCGCTAAGGCATCCGTTCCGCATACCGTGCAATCTTGCAGTCCGGCTCGGCGCAAGGGAGGAAAGCGGAACGGAGCGGAACGGATGCAGAACGGAATGCTAGGCGGATGCAGGTCACGGAAACAAAGCATTTTAAAACGGAAAAAAGTTCACAGAGGGGACCTATCATCGGATATTAAGGATGGTCAACAAGGATGCTAGAGGATGCCTAGAGGATGCCTAAGAGGAGTCAAAGCGGACAGCCCTATACTGACCTATGAAAAAGGGGAGAGCCAACACATCTGGATCTCAACTTCTCGAAACAGCAACCCCTTGCCCGGGTGCGGACCTCTGCTGAGCCTTCATCTTCTCCTCTTCGCTCTTCCATAGCCATCAGCTCATAGTCCACCGTGGATCCGTAACAAAAGGTCCTTTTTGGGCAGCCACCATCCTTTCTGCAACAGTGCGAAGTACCATCTATAGGGCTCTGGTGAACTCTACTACGGGAACGAAAAAAGGGGCGGCCAAGAAAGCTGTCTGGGTACGAAGTAATGGTTTAGCACAAAAGAGTGGCAGAGGATGGACTGTACAATACAGTGATCTGGTCGGCGCGTCAGGAGCGAAGACACTCGGAACAATTCCAGAACCTTCATGAGGATGCCTCCAGCATGTTTGAGACGAACTTTGCTTGCAGCGGCTGAGCACCCTAGGTTGACCCAAGGCAAGACAGTCCGCACCACTTCCCGGCCCAGCCTGGAACCTGGGCTCAACAGTGGCTCACTCACTCCTGCGCCACTGGCCTCAAGGACAACCTACAGGAGCATGCAGTAGGCTGGAGGGTGCCACCCAACACCATCAGCATTAGTGGTCAGAGAAGTGGTGCAGGCCATCATCGAAGAAATACAAGGAGGGAGCTCCTCCAGTGGCCGGTGCCCTCCACTGAGAAGGATGGAAGAAAGTTGCAGAAGTGGTAAATGCAGGAGAGGGTGGGAACTTTCCAGCACCGGTGCCATGCGAGGCAAAGCCACAATGGCCTGCAAATTCGCCATCTGCCAAGTCGGGGTCCACTTATTTCAACTACAAGGGCTTCTTCAGGACATCACCCATTCGCATGGTCGAGTGCGGACGTAAAAAGTTCATATACATCGATGCTTCAGGCAAACGGCTCATCTTCAGATGCCCAGGTATAACAACGCCAGTCACCTCAAGGAGGAGCTGGAACGGAACCTCATCGTGGCTTCCCAGATGCAGAACCCCTGCCCAACGACACACAAGATGTGCCCTACTTCATCGTGGGGGATGATGCCTTCCTCCCTCACAACCTACCGTCCATGAAGCCCTAGTAACTTCCAGACTCCTCACCCCAATGAAGAGAGGATCTTCAAACTACAAGCGTCCAGGACAAGGTGGGTGGTGGAGAACGCCTTTGGCATCCTGGCCAACAGGTTCCAGGTACTTCTCACCACCATGCAGCATCGCCCAGAAACCGCGGAGGAGAGGACCATGGAAGCTTGATGCATCTCCTGCACAATCTCATGCGCACGCTCACGCTACCGGTCTTGGGACAGGCTGCTGGACCCCTCCAAGCACAGGCAATGGTGGACATGGAGCCTGGGGAATGGTAGGCAGGGCAAAAACCTGATGACAACTGAGAGATGTGCAAGGCCCCAACAGAGACCTCACGTGAAGGGAAGAAGCAGCGCAACCTCCTGAGACACTGGTGCAATTTCCCAGCTGGAGCAGTGGAGGTGGCAAGACAGGATGATAGAATGCTTAATGGATGCTTCCTTCAGCCTGTCTCATCACACGGATGAGATTGGGCCATGTATGTTGAGTGGCCCTACAATGAACAGGGCATTTAATAAAGGTTGTGTTTATTTTGAAATGTGTGGATCAATGATTATATTGTTATTGATAATAAAGGCCATAGGTGTGGCACCTGGGAGGGTGGACCATACAGTCCCACTATGCTTGCACTGGAGGCTTATCTATCCCACAGCTATTACCCATCCCAAAGGTATCCCTGCCCATCCCACTGCTACTCTTAACCCATCCACAAGCATGCAAAAGGCTTAAACCATTTCTAAAGTTTCCAGCAAGACTTTACTAAAAAAAGAAATGAAGCAAGGTGTGTGAGTCAAAAATAGACTTTATTAACAACAAGCTATAAAACAAAATGAGTCTCTGGCACTCCTCTTGGTCGCTCAGTCTCAGGGTGAAGGGTGCAGGTGCTGTGGAGGTGGCTGGTGCTGGAGTGCTTGTTCATCAGCTCCTCCAGAAGCAGAAGCAGCAGAAGCCCCATGCCCCAGAAGAGCCGAGCCCGGCTGCAGAAGCCCACAGCAGAACAATCAGTGAGGGCCGAGGGGGTGGGATGGTAGCCCTGTCCCTCTTGCAAGGGCTTGGCAGCAGATGGCTGAGCTTGCTGTGCTTCAGCAATGGTTGTGGGGTTGCTGGCTGGCAGGGAGGCTGACAGGCACCAAGGCTGGCAGGGAGGCTGGCAGGGAGGCTGGCAGCAAGGCTGGCAGCAGGCAGGCAGCAAGGCTGGCAGGGAGGCTGGCAGCAAGGCTGGCAGCAAGCTGCAGCAGGTGCAGAGACTGCAGCAGGACAGGCAAGCATCGATGTGTCTGAAAGCAGGTCTTTCCTCTGAATGGTGACCTGCTTCCGAGCTGCTTCCGTTTATATCCCGCGGGGCTGATGCAATGCATCCTCCCCGCATGGCGCAATTAACGCTCGGCATCCGTAGGCTTCCGCTGTGCATACCGCTGTGCATCCGCTGTGAATTTATACATCCCGCTTCATCCTGTGCAATCCGTTCTGCATCCGCTGTATCCATTCCGCATCGCTTTGCTGAGGCCCCCGGAAGCCCTGGCGGATGGTACCATCCGCTCCCATCCACTTCCATCCGCTAGGCTTCCGTTCCGCCTCCCGCTTTCCCCTGCGTCCTCCCCCCGTCCGTGTTATCTGCTCCGGTTATGCAAATTTTTGCCCCTTCTGAGAGCGGATAGCAACGGATGGAACATTTTGCTCGTCCATTGTGTCCGTTTTACATCCGTTGGGCAGTGTGACAGGGCCTTTAGTTTAGCAAAACTGAATCAGCACTAGCAATGCCCACACCATCCACATAATATTTTCAATCTTTGGACACCTCTCAACAAAGGCAAAAGCTATCTTGGTTTTCGGAAAGTTTGAAGACAGAGTTCTTTTCTTTCTTTCTTTCTTTCTTTCTTTTCTTTCTCTCTTTCTCTCTCTGTTTCTGTCTTTCTCTTTCTAATTTTTCCCCATCTTTATTGTTTTTATAAAGGACTCAAGGCATCAAATAATCTAATCCTATGAATAATCTAATACTCCTCCCTCCTACTATTTTCCCCACAACAACCCTGTGAGGTGGGTTGGACTGAGAAAGACAGACTGGCCCAAAGTCACCCAACTGGCTTTCATGGCCAAAGCAAAAGTTGAACTCAGTCTTCTGTTTTCTAGGCTAGAATCAGTAGTGGGATTCAAAAAATTTACTACAAGTTCTCTGGGAGTGGCTTGGTGGGCGTGGCAGGGAAAGGTTATTGCAAAATCCCATTTCCTTCCCACCCCACCCCACTAACCTGCTTTCCTGCTCCATTCTCCTGTGCAGGGCAACAAAAGAAGACCCAGCCAATTAGCTGGGGCTCGGGAAGCAGCCAGAGAATAGATGGGGGCAGGGTCAGTCAGAGGTGGTGTTTGCCGGTTCTCCAAACTACTCAAAATTTCCACTACCGGCTCTCCAGAACTGGTCAGAACCTGCTGAATACCATCTCTTGCTAGAACCTTAACCACGATACCAAACTTTCTTTTTTTTGTCTTTAGCTTTGCAAGATCTCATGTTTGTAGGTGATAAGTGAGGAGGTGATGTTTAATTTAGAATGGTTTTAATATAACAGAAAGAATTGGCCTTGGCATATCAGGCTATTATTATCATATTATTGTGACAGTGAAGAAGAATCCTATCCTTTAGTTCAATAATTCCTACAGTGGAGATTTCACTCCCACCACCCCATTTAGGATTGCCAGTTTCCTTGCTGATAGGCAATGAAGAACTAATGATCTTAAGCTAGGATAAAAGAGAAGGGAACTCATGTCTTCACTGGATCCCTGCTGCTCTTAGCAGCCAACCTATGCCCTGCTTCCTTGTTGCCTGACCTACAGCTTGATCAGCTCTAATATTTCAAAAATGTCCCCTCCCCAAGTGTAACTTGGCTATTGCCTGTGCCCTAGAATTAGATAATTGGGCGAGAAAATAAGAATGGGCCAAATTCTTTACTAGCCTTAGATACAATTGTGATACGCCCCACTGGCTGAAATTAGGAACCTGCCATAACCTTTGTTATAAACACACAAATACCCTGAATATTTTGTTATACCCAGATATACATTTGTACAGTATACACAAATATATTGTTACATTTTAATTAAATTTAAATAATTTAAATAATATTACCTATTATATGATTATTCACACACCCACACAATATATATTTTGTTAAACGCACATATCCCGTGAATATCACATTAAGCCCAAGAACATTTTCTGTGTAAATGACTTTAAATGTTAGGCACCGCAATTAAAATGGAGGGCTGGTGATTCAGGACAGAGCTCAGTGCAATTTTCACCAGCGTAAGCTCTCTCTACACTGAACGACAAAGATAACTTTGCATTAGCCCTGCTATCACTATTATCAGCCTCAGGTTTGTGTATACTCTAAAGATAGTCTTGGATTGGAAGCTCACACTAATGATTGCAGTTTGCTCTCATTTTGCCTTAGCAAGCTTATGAAACCTTTCCACTCAATAGCATTAAATAGCTGCCTTTAAGGAAATAAAAGGCTTATTCTGCCTATTTTGCCAACACAGGGAATAACCAACCTATAAGCATCAACGAACGACTGGAAAAAAATCAAGGGGTAATGCAACTTGAATTATTTAAGAAGGGCTTTGACTGACAAGGGAATCCTTTATGCTCCCCAGTATAGGGTGTTAAGTAGGGCTTAAAGCTGTCCATAGCTCAGTGTCTGCCTTCTGATCACAGCCTTGAACAACCAAGCACCTGCCAACCAAAAAAGCTTATCACTCAGCCATGTCTTGCAGCCAGCCTGGTACTAAAATCATGCCACTTCCTACATTTGAAATTCCCAAATATGCCTCCAAGATTCAATGTCCTCTCCCCATGTGTTGTTTTGGAAGAGTACCTTTTAAAGGTATTACCTAAATGTTATCCAAAACTACCTGCCACTGTATTGTTGTAAGATTACAAGTGTACCGGTTTCTTAGAGTAAACAAAAGGGTGAAGGTCTACAAACTTTTGCCATGGATGACTTTCCAAAGTCCATTAACTTTAGATGGATAATTTGCATAAAATCATCATATAGCTGTGAGAGATTTATCCAAGAGCACTTTAGTTATTAAGATAATTATAAAGTCAATTAGACAAAGTAAGTAAAGAAAAAGAATTAATGAGTTAATTAATTCAACTACCCTCTCTTCACTAATGGAAGGCATCTGTCACCAGAAAAAGAAGGGGTTGACATCTTGAGATGATTCCCCTCCTTCCTGCAGGCTTCTGTCTACTTGCCCTCATCCCTAGATCAACTCCAAAGACATTTTTTACACATCAATTAACTGCAGCACCCATTGTTATAAAGAAACTTTATAAGTATAGAGAACCATCACGGTTGCAGGCAGGAATGCTTTAAGAAAGCAAGGCTGTTCAAATGCTACAATTAATTAGAAAATGAGAGTAAATGGAATAAAACAAAATGGAGCTAGAAGTGTTTCAAACAAATATCCATAGACTTTGAGGGAAGGAGAAAAACTGCAGCAACTGAGAGTGGATTAACTGTTGACATTAATATCAGAATAAAGCTGAAACCTTTTGTCAGCTTATTCATTGGATGTGTAACCAGCACAGCTGTCTTGCTATCATGCCATGACTGGAGAAAGAATTAAACAATTGCAATTAATTGTATATTCTAAAGAAAATCTATTTCTGTGGTCCATAAAGTCGATGACTTGATGGCGTGGTAATCGTTTTTTAAAAATTTGGTTCTTTCCCACATTTAAGTGTTCTTTTTCACTCTACAATTTGATGTGGCACTGCTAGCTGGGTGTAGGACCCAGAATAACTTGTAAATAACAACCTTCTCCTTTGTGCCACAACAATTTGGCTGCCAATGCTGCCTGCGTGTTTGGAAAGGGTATATTTTTCTACACAGAGGTTGAATTCCCACTATAATCCTCCCCATAATGATCTATAATCTCTATATTAGAAATGTACCAATGTGGAGATCAATGTAAAGCCCCATTAAGACAGGGGCTGGATGCCACAGCTGTTCCCAAATTCAGACTTATCTTCTCCCCAGAGACACTGAGTTCAATTGAGAGAAGCAAGGACAAGGGCAAGAGCAAGAGCCTGATGCATCACACAGCAGAAAGCAAAGCAAGTCTGATCCCTTGAGGTTTCTAAAAGGCTTGGCCAATTTCTGGTGTTGTTTTTGCTTTTTTGTCCAAATTTTCTGAAGCTAAATGAACTGCTTAGTCACAGGTCCAGTTCATAGTAGTATATACCTCACTATATTGTAAACTGTACTGGGTATTTATAAAGTTCCTTTTCCACATTCATGGGCTTTGCACAAGATGATTTCTCCTAGAACAACTTTCTCCAGTCTCACATTCTCCAGATATGTTGGTTTGCAATTCTGCATTTCTTACTGGGAATACTAGACATTGCCATTCCAACACATCTGAAAGGGCATCCCTTTGGAAAAATGTGGATGTATTGGATTGTGTTTTAAAAATACAGGATTAAATCAATTACTGTTCCTCCTCTGCAAACTATAATTTAACAAAAGCAATTCAACATTGTGCTTGGGGATACTCTTGCATATACCATACAAATGTGTTGACATTAGCACCATCCAGCAAAAAAGATAAAGTGTGAAGACTAAAATAATTACAAAGAGCTCATTTTTACACATTCTTCATTCAAGTATATACTTCATATAGTTTCACTAGAGTGGTCTATTTATGGTGATTTGTCAGTTTTTGAATTGACGTGTATATCATAAAAATTCTGAGATCTACACAGTTCTTTCACTTTGTTTTATCCCAGTCATTGGTGGGCTATAGTACCACAGTTCCTGGGGGTTGACCATGTATTATTACAATGTATTCCTATGGTTCTTTAATCCCTTGCTTATCATAACAGAATCTTTTGTGGGATTAGCTTCAACAGATGCATGCAATATTGTCCTGAAATCTGTGGGCTAGAAAACAGCGATTCCATTACATGAAATAGTCATACTCCTATTACCAGTGACTATTTGCAAAATAATTCTTAATCTGATATATGCATTATTCCATTAGTAAGGTGTTTAGCAGGGTGTGATTTAAAATTGTTTCTGATTTAATCTATTGGTAATACTACTCATGAATTTTGACCTGGTTGCTTTCTAATGAAATCATCTTTTATACCACCAGGAGTCATTCTGAGCTGAGTACTTGCAAAAATTAAATACTTCTGCTGAGAAAATGCTACATTGAGGGCCTTTGAGAAATGCCCTGGTAAGTTGAAAGATCCTTCAACTGTTGTTCTTATCTTTTATGTTACCATTCCTGACATCAGATTTGTCACATTGGGTAGTTGTTTCTATAAACATGCCAAAATTCTTTGATCTAAAAAGCAATGGGGCATTGCTGGTACATGATGGGATGTGTCATCTTGGATAATGAACAAGTGTATGAACAATCCATGATGTTGCTGATGTTAACTGCATTAAAGGTATTAGTAGAGTATATATAATGGAATATCCTTCTATTTCCATTCTTAAAATAGTAGCTGAAAAAAATATTGAAAATATATGCATAATTTATTTATAGAAGAGAACTGCAGATAGAGAATTATTAGAATTGAATTACTGCAGGAATTTCATCCTTACAAACTTGATACAAACCAATGTTTTAATTAAGAGGACCTTTATGTTGCAAAGTGACAGCTAAACAGATTGGGACAGGTTTATCGGCTGTGTTACCAAAACTGGTTTCATATTCAAGTTTGTCTGTAAGATATTTATTTGTTTGCTTGTTTGTTTGTTAAATTTAGGTATCACCCGTCTCATTATCAAATGACTCTGTTTGATAGAGTCTACTACAACATCATAAAACACAGTATTAAAATAAGAGCATGAAAATATCAAAAGCATTAAAACTGACACCAAAGCAGATAAAAAGAATCAATGTGTAGATGGGATGGGGATGAGATCTCCTCCTAATCTAAGAGCCGCTTCCAAAATGGGTTGCCCCCATCCAGGCTCTAAGGCAGTTGGCAAAGCCAGGTTTTCAAGCCCTTTCAGAAGGTCAAGAGGGTGGGAGCAGATCTCACCCCACGGGCATGTTGCTCTACAGGGTGGGAGCTACAGCAGAAAAGACTCTTCTCCTGCACCACCCCAACTTAGATTCATTGACCGACTGAATTTAGAACATGCCTCTTCTGCTGGAGCAAGTGGGGTAGGCCAATCCCATTGGGGTAAAATGACTCCTCGGGTACTATAGGCAGAACTTCTAAATTAGACCTGCATATCACACAACCAGCCACTAAGCTTATAGCCCACTAATATTTTTTTAAACAACAAATCCACTACCACTAAATATCACCATCACCAAGAAGGACCCACCACTTAGATTTTTGTAGCCATACTTTCTCCAAAAGGTATGCTGCTGAGTGCTTCCACTCCTCTGGGGCATTGCCAGTCCCATTTCTACTACTGTGTTGCTAGCCGGCAAATAGCTGAGCAGCATGTCAGCTCTTTATTTATGGCCCACAATTATTTTAAGATATGGATCTAACCTGCTCTAGATTCTATTCTGAAAGTTTATTAAAGAAGAGGAAAGGAAAACTTGAAATCTACATTGGCAGGAAGTCTAGGGAGTTACAATACCAAGTTGGGGCTTTCCCATATTGGAATACAAGGGAAACTGCATGTGTGAAATCATAATCCAGCAAAGTAATGAATGATTTGGAATCAAGAGTAAGCTTACATCTTTAAATTGAGATGCTTTGGAGCATATAATCAAGGCTCTCTCCTGGTATTTTCCTGTGTAATTGTATAATTTTGCTATATTACTGTCGAAGACTTATTGTCTTGTTCCAGGCTTCAACTTTGCAAGAGTATTAGGCAAAACTTTCCAGTGAAGCAAGCAGATCACCAGTTTCAGGACCTTGATCAGCTCCAAATGGAGCCGGTATGAATTTCTTCTGCAAGCTACTCATAGCAGAAGGGAAAGAAATTTCAATACTGTATAAGCTGCAGATTGTACTCCATGCAAGTCAAAGATGAGAACAGTTTACAAAGGAATTGATGGCCATGCTGACTTTTGGGTTTCTCTTGCAAAAATTGTATTCCTGGGAGTCTTTTCAGGTTTGTCAAATTACTCCATCATCTGTACATCAGAGTGAGGCCAGATATCGTGATATTAATATACCTGTAGGTTTTGCAATATTCCTCAAGCCTTCCTAATCCTCACTAGGGCCTTCTGGATAACATTCAGTTTGAGGACATAGCTGTACTGTATATTTGGAGATTGCCACCCACCATGGCACTTTATAAGGATATTTCTTCCTCCATGAACCTGATTCAATAGTAGTCACTGTGAGAGGGATCTTGGAGTCCTAGTGGACAATCACTTAAATAATTTTGTTGCAGCTGCCAAAAAAGACAACACAGTTCTGGGCTACATTAACAGAGGGGTAGAACCAAGATTACATGAAGTGTTACCACCACTTTATAATGCCTTGGTATGACCAACTTGGAATACTGCATCCAGTTTTTGTCACCACAATATAAAATAAATGTTGGGACTCTAAAAAGAGTGCAGAGAAGAGCAACAACGATGAAAAGGGGGATGGAGGCTAAAACATAAAGAACGGTTGCTGGAATTGTGTATGTCTAGTTTAATGAAAAGAAGGCCTGGGGTGACATGATATCAGGGTTCCAATATCTCAGAGGTTACCACAAAGAAGAGGGAGTCAAGCTATTCTCCAAAGCACTTGAAGACAAAACAAGAAGCAATGGATGGAAACTAATCAAGGAGAGAAGCAACCTAGGACTTATAGGAGAAGAGGGGGCAATTTGACACCAGATGTGATTAATGTTAAATATTAGTGCTTGCTCTCTTTTTTTGTTCAAACTAATTATATGCCATTGGAAAAATCACAAATTCAAATCTCAGTTGCTTCCACTATTCCATGAAATCTTTAATTCAAATGGGTCTATGGTGTGCTCATTACTGTGTTTCTGGTGATCCTAATTTGAAACAATATCTGCTTGGTATTATAGTAACATTAAGGCTTCAACTTCCACCCCGTTCATGTTTTTTCCTTGCCATTTATTTATCTGATATGATTTCAGATTTATTTTCCATAGGTAGATGAACATACTATATAAAACTCATCTATTCCACTTAATTCATTTAATATTAATTGATCATTCCAAACTAACAAAATGCCTTAGTTTACATGGCATTGCATACCTTCATTTCCAAAGACTTCCCCCATTCTATTTAATAGACATTTCACTGCTTTCAATCCTTGGAAGAATTGCCTCTGCAAAGAAGAAACCTATTGAATGTACTGAAGCATCAAGCAGCCATTGGAATCCAAAAATGCAAAGAAGAAAAACTGGAGGGGGGGGGATTATATTATAAGCAGCTTGATTGGTTCTTTTTTACAAAAAAAGGAAAATTAAATATGAATGCAAACTAATATAAAATGAGAAGAAACTAAAAAGAAAGAAATGAGAAAGTTAAAAGTGAAAGGCGGGGACAAAGAAAAAGAAAAACAGAAAAGAAAAAAGATACAAAGAAACCTAAATGCAAGAACAGTTAGATTAACTAAATATTTTTCAGGGAAAAAAGGATTTTAAAAAATAATTTACATTATAAGCAACATGACTGGTTCTTTGTGAACAAGACTGTTTGGTTTTGTGCTGAACCTGATATCAATTTGAACAGTACCATACGATACCATAACACACCAATATGCAACCATCACCAATACACTATATTGTCTAATATCTTTCTGACTAAGTTTTATAGTTTGTCTTCCAGGAAGTGGATAAATTTTGGGGTCTGAGTCATTGCTTTAGGCCCAGTCCCACTGGCCAATGGATGCAAAACATATGCATAAAGGACACAGCGGACGAGCAAAATTTCAGGGGTGGCTCCATCCGTTATCATCCACTCCAAAAAGTGGTGAAAATTTGCATAAACAGAATGGAAAAGAACGGAAAACGAAAAAGAACGACGTGAGGTAGTATGTTAGCGGGGATGTTAACACGGATGTTCATGGAAGCCTAGCGGATACAGCGGATGGAAGCGGATTGACACATCCAAGGGGGTTCAGTGGGAAAAATTTCAAAGCGACCGGCCATTAGCGGAAGGGGCCGGATGCCATAAGCAGATGAAGCGGCATGCAGTCAGGATGCGTATAGAAACAAAGTGGATGCCGCGACGGATGTACATCGGGTTGCAAAGCGGTTTACCTGCGCATGCGGGGAGTGGGGATTACCAAATGGAATTGTTTCAGCTCATGCCGAGATAAAAAGGATTGCAGCATGCACGCAGTCAGGCAATACAAGAAAGAAGTGACTGCCACATACATCTTAGCAGGAACACCATGGTTTCATCAGTCAGGCAAGAAGGGAAGCCTGGCGTTACTTCGTTCCAGCCACTGGCTAAGAAGGCCAGAACCAGCATCCCACCCCTGCACTGACTCTGAACCGTCCCTCCTGCTGCTGCTGCTGCTGCCTGCTGCTGCTGCTGCTGCACTGCTGTTGAAACCAACCCCCAAGGCCCTCAAAGCCCTGGTGCTGAAGCCACTGCTTTCAAGCCCTGAAGCCCTGCTGCTCAAGCCCCTGAAGGGCCCTGCTGCTTCAAGCCCACCTGAAGGGCCCTGCCGCAAGCCCCTGCCAGAGGGAGGAAGAGGCAAGGAAGCGAAGGGAGAGAAGAAAGTAAGCTACACATTTCCGGAGGAGCATGCAAGTGGTGAGGTGCTGGAAAGGCTGAGTTACCTCTCGGAGAAAGGCCACAGGACTTGTATCGCAACACCCAAGAAGAGCAGGCTTTGCGAGAGACAAGGCAGGAGAGCCTGGGGTACACTGCAAAGTACTCCTGGGATGGTGGAAGCCACATGCACACCTGGTATGGCAACCACTACACCTCAAGAAAATCTTGGGGCAGACCGCTGTCAAGCTTCACTGACCGGGAGGATGTCATACTCATGGCCAACTGACAGTTTCCTGAGAGGGTGAGATCTGCCACTGAGGAGCAGCCCCTGCTGAGACCCCTCTCCCTCAGACAGGCCCACAGACAGCCATCCTCTTCCAGCCAGGAGCCAGCTTACCCTGTCCAGGCGGTGTCTTCAGAGGGGGCCCATGCAGAGACCCCCCCCACAGCTTGTACTCCCGTATGCCAGCCAGGACTTGGAGGATCCCGTGGAGGATGACGCCTGCTGTCACAAATGGTAGGAAGAAGCCAGCAGCCACCAGAGGCCAACCTACCCCACCCCCCACCCAGCTCCAGAGGATGCAGGCCAGAGAGGCAGCTGGGGGGCCAGGACCACAATGTGACTGTTGGAGATCAGGACACAATGAAGACCAGCACAAACTATCTCTCTCAGCTGTCCACATGACAGTACCATCCTCGGACCAGAAGCCCCTTGCATCCAATCTAATGTGAGCCAGACCTGAGGGAACCTGCCTGAGGCCCAGTACAGGTGATGAAGCAGCAGATTCACAGATTTGTGGCTAGCACAACCCTCAAGCCCAGCTGAAAAGCTGCTCCTACCCAGTCCAGGTCTGCTCACATCCACCAGGTGATGTCACGAGCCCTTCACGGACGGTTTTCAACAGCCCCTTCACCTACCAAGGCTACGAGCTACCAGGACATCCTTACATCCTTTCTAATTCTCTGCTGCCTACTACGTTGTGTAGATGTTTCTGTGTACCCTTTTGGTTTTCCTCTCTCTTTCCCCATTTTCAGCTGCCAGCGGATGTGAGTTTTTGTTATTCTCTGCTTGTATCCGCTGATCCAAGAATCATCATATTCGTTATCATAAATTTCTACTTGTCAGTTGTCTCTTGCATCCATTTTCAAATCTACGGTTTGTATGTATTGGGGAATGGGCCAGAGGATGGCCAAGAGATTACAGCAGATTGTTTAACGTTATCGTGATACGGACACTAGAACGTTTGTTGCCCGCAGTATGTCGTGGATGTACTCGTACGTGGCGGAAACTCCATCCGTTCACAACAAGTTTTTGTGCAGCTCAAAACTTTCTTTGCTACGGATGAAACCTCAAGTGGCGGAATTGCTCGACAGAGTAGAGGGTATGAAACACTATGCAATGTTACACAAACGGATGCATAGCGTATTTCCAGATGGTTTTTTAATGTTTTACATCCTCTTTGCATCTGTAAGTGCAGTGGGACCGGGCCTTATATACAGGAACTTCCTATGGCTTAGCTTACAAAAACCAGTAAAGACTTTAATTAAACAACAATCACTCAGATCATTAAATAATTCCTTTTATAAATTCTGTTTCCTGTTATATCAAAGAAGGAAGTAGTGCTTCCTTGCTTAGTAAACTATTCTTGGATGTATCAAACTTTAAAAACTATATAGCCAAACTGATAGAGAAAGCACATTTCCTCTACTACTGGACCTGTAATAAAATGTTTGCCTCACTGCATCTAAATCAGGCTAAGACAGGTGGCCTCGGTCAAGCTATTGGATTATATATAGCAGGTAAAAAGATAATAGGAGTACCATTTTGTTGATACTCTTCAACCTCTCATCAGCTTTTCATACTGTTGGCTATGGAAATGCTTAGCAATAGCAATAAGTGTTATATATTGCTTTGCAGTGCTTTACAGCCCTTTCTAAGTGGTTTACACAGAGTCAGCATATTGCCCCCCAACAGTCTGGGTCCTCATTTTACCCACCTCGGATGAATGGAAGGCTGAATCAACCTTGAGTCTGGTGAGATTTGAACTGCTAAATGCTTAAGAAAATAGAGCCCTTTGTGACGGTTTAGCACTTATATTTCAGGACTACCAGAAAGTAGAACTGGGAAGCTTCTATTTAATCCCTGAGGGTATCTCATGGGGTATCCCACAAAGCTCTATTTTGTCTTCTTAATACTGATAGCCTTTGTTTAAGGATTAACTTATTTGGCAATTGTTCACACTTAAGATGGTGATAAAAATAAAATTGACAATCAGTCCTCTCATCCTAGTTCTGTAATCTGTAGACCCTCCTGGATTCAGCATCAACACTGAGCAGCCACATAACTTCAGTGGCAAAGAAAGCCTTGGCTGATAAACCAGATGCTTCATTGCCTGGAGAACAGAGACCTCTCTGCATATGTTGCCTGCCTCAAAGTTGGATTCCAGCATATACATTTACAATGATTCAGAATGTGGTAACACAAATAATAAAAACCACACCTAACTCCTGTATTGAAACAGCTTCTTGGATACCTTAGTTGCCTTCTTAGCATACTAAGTATGATAATATATTCAAGATTTCTGTAGGAGAATCAGTTATATGTTTCATGCCTTCTATTTATATAATTTCCTTCAAATGTTATCCTATTCTGCCACCAGCCTTTTACAAAGGAAAGCAAAGAGCCCTTTGCTCTTGTGCTTGATGCAGAAATGTAGGATGTAAGACACATCAGGCTAAAACAGTGTCTTTAGACAGACCCACCTGATTGCATTTGACCTTGGTCCTTTTTTTCATTAAGAATGCGTCTGAGCCCAGGATGGATTCACAAGCACCTGAGCAGAAAATCTGATGTGTGCAGAAGCATTAATTTTCTGTGCATACCAGATCAGCACTGCTGCTAAACAATGTGCCCCTCAATCCAATTTAGACAAGCAGTATCTCTGAGAAGAAACGACAGGTAGCACGCGTCAGATGGAAACTCAAAGTGAAAGCCATAAATTAGAACTACCCAAAGATGCCTGCTGGAGTGGGAGATTATTCAGACTTTTAATTTTCAATCCCTTCTCATTCAGAAGGCAATGCATGAAGAGCAATTTATCTTTCAATAGGACTGCTTCAAATTTGGGACAAACAAGAGAGATGCTTGACAATTAGAAGCATTCAACTGAAGACATGATGTGGATACATAAAATTTTATACGCCAGCAAAAGAATCAGCAAGGGACTAAATAAATTACTGGCATTCTGTGAAAAGTTCTGAAAAAAGGTGTTTTCTGTTACAAGCCAGGACACTTAACAATCAGAAGTGCTTTAGTTCCCTAAGGGTTTACAAGCTCATTTTTCCATATGTTAAGGAACACTTTTTCGAGGAAAAATGCTTACAGAAATTATGGAAAATAGTGGCTAGTTTTTCCAGGGAAATGAATAGCAAGGAGCAGACAATTTTAAACTGACAAATAACAATAAAAATCACATTTCCCTGCCATGATCTAATTTTTTCCAATTTGCTCTAAGCTTGTTTCATTTTGTTTTTCAGCTACAAGTCCATGTACATTTATTGTCATGACATACATTCAGAATCCCTCAGGAAACATTCACTAGTCATGCAGACTAGAGAAATGGCAAACAGATCAAACTCCTTTTTCCTGTTCTGAGAATTTTTCCATTCAAAGTTGTTTCTACCTAAAATGAGGAGAGGAGAGGAGAGGAGAGGAGAGGAGAGGAGAGGAGAGGAGAGGAGAGGNCCTAAAATGAGGAGAGGAGAGGAGAGGAGAGGAGAGGAGAGGAGAGGAGAGGAGAGGAGAGGAGAGAATAAAGATCTTTATATCTGCATATAATATAATCAACACAGAACAACAAGCAGTGTCAAAAGTGGAAGCTTGCTGTACATTTGGGTTCCAGATCGTGAATTGAGCTCTTTGAGGAAATTTCAAGAGATATTCCAGCTGAAGCAAACTGGATGAATCCCAGAGATGGTATTCAGCAGGTTCTGACCAGTCCTGGAGAAACGGTAGCGGAAATTTTGAGTAGTTCAGAGAACCAGCAAATACCGCCTCTGACTAGAGATTTTACAGTATCCTTACCCTGCCACGCCCACCAAGCCACGCCCACAGAACCGGTAGTAAAAAAAAATTGAATCCCACCATTGATGAATCCCAATGAAAATCTTTGCAAACTTTTCACATTTCAGCGTGATTAGGAATTAAAGGCATAGATATTTTATTTGCAAAAACCTTATAAATTCTTCCCCCAGGTTTTTCATAAAAATAATATACTATTCATCTTCTTAAAGAATGATGGAGAATAAAGAAAGAGAAGTTGCATCATGCAGTAATTTGAAGTAAAAGAGAGCCTTTGTACTAAACTGAAAATGAAAGTATGGCAATTTTGTTGTGTTCTGTTTTTTTGTAAAAATATAATTTTACTTTTTCTTGAGTTCCCAATTTTTAAAAGCTACCTTGCATTTTGATTGGTCATTTTTTTTCCAAGAAAGAGTTTGATCACTGAACAAGTTTCATTGCATCCATAAAACATCTATTAGTATTATATTGGTGAGAGAATGTATGGCACCACATTATTTCACCACTTCCCATCTCTGCCTAGCTTCAGCTCTTCATCTGGATACCATCATCCTGGTGTCCATTCTTTTATAAAGTGACAGTATAACAGCATGAAATAATGGGTTTCTTTTTACAGAATTAAAAAATTCTTGAGAATTGTTTGTAACATGTTCTTAGATCAAATTATAATTTGAATCCAACCCAGAGCCTGTCTGTTGCCTCTAGTTCAGATATAACTGTAACAGGATTATAATTTCTTAAGCAGAGTAAGCACCACTTACTATCAAGCATGTTATTATCCTTTTTAGGATTGTACTCTATTCCTTAAGAATAAGAGAATTACTGAAGAGTAATTAATGAAGAGAACTACTGAAGAATAAGAGTAACAACCACAATAGATGGATGGATGGATGGATACCCTATTTTTCCCAGAAAATAAGACTTATTTTCTTTTGTGCCCCAAAATCAGCACTTGAGTTCTTTGGGGGAGGGATTCCATGTACGGGAGGCCCATTTCTCCTGCTTGCTTGGTCTCATACAAATATAAACAATTTTAGAAACTAACCACATTCTCTTAAAATGCAGCAAATGATCTCTACTTTCTATATCTTATCTCTTATCTGTAAGCAAATCTTTAAAGCCTTGTCATTTACTCCTGGTCACCAAATAGTTACCAGAGACAACAAGATGCCTATTTTAATCATGATCAAATAAACCAGCTTTATATTCTTCTACTTTGAACAGTGTTCAACCGTGTTCCCTTTCTTTAATCCCTTCAAATGCTGCCCTATAACTTAATTTCTTCTCAGTTTTTCTGTTCCTTCTCACAAAATCCTTCAAAACTTTAACATGTCTCTTGTAAATCCAACATAAGAAAGTTATCCAGGTCACCCCTTCAGTTTACTATTATTAACACATCAAGCAGTTTCCTTTGTATATCCAGATTAGCATCCATATCATGCCAGCCTGTTACACTTAAATCCACTTTTACAACAGGCAAAATTTGTTCCTCTTCTATAACATCTAAACCCAATCTAGTCAATAAAACAGACATTGTTAAAATTAACCACTGGGTCCATTGTTTACAAATATCCTTTGGTATATCCAATGATGAAGTATTTTACTCCATTCTATATTAGTAAGTCAAATTTAAGTGTTCTTCTCCTTTAATTGCAATTTTTAATTCCTTCTAGTTTCCTCTAGTGTCCAACCTTAAAAATCATGTATTTTTTAAAGAATTTGAAGCAATGGCATTTTTCCCACAGGAATTTTTTTATAATTAATTTCAAAATCTTATTTCAAATCCATCTGGACTCTTAGTCAATTTGTAACTTTCCAGAATCAATATTCCAGTTACTCTTTTGTTGTTATTCAAAAAAAAATTGTTTACAGTCCCTAAACTTATATTTAAAAGAACATTATTGGTCCAAATTTAGTGTGGAGAGAGAAACCAATAAAAATAAAGAGCAGTTTCAAAATGGAACAGGGGCTGCACAGAAAAATAAATATTCCATCCGAACATGCACACCATTGCTATGTTTTACAGAATAAAATATAAGAGCCTCCTAAGACTATTGCTGGTCAAAGGGTTGGAAACAATTCCTGAAACAATGCCGTGCATTCTTTCCCCACCTTGTTTTTACCTGAAGAGTTGCTATCATTCTTGGACACATGCCTTCTATCACACAAAAACAAGGCAATCCATCACTGTCATATCATTTATCACTCGAAGTTGCTTCTACAGAGCATTTTATTTTCTCGGAAAGTTGCTTATTAACATCAGAGCTGCCTCAGCAAACTCATGAGACATCAGAGTTGGAGTTTAGGGTATTGTCATAGACTGACTAATGGCCAACTGTAGTCCTAACTGTAATCTGCAGATCTATCTCCTATACACAAAACCTGCCATAGCATATCATTCGACGTTTGCATGTGGGAAATAGAGGGAAAGAATGCACAGCAGTGTTTCAGGAATTGTTTCCAACCCTTTGACCAGCAATAGTCTTAGGAGGCTCTTATATTTTATTCTGTAAAACATAGCAATGGTGTATGCATGTTCAGATAGAATATTTACTATATACAAAACCTGCCATAGCATATCATTCTATGTGTGCATGTGGGAAATAGAGGGTTATTGGTTGTGGTTTTCATATCTTTGAAAGGTAGATTGTGTGCCTGAGAAAACATGGGACAAATATTTTTATTGGAGCTTCGTAAGGACATTTTGTTGTGTTTTCAGTTTGAGAATTTGCCTTTAATTTAATTTTTCTAAGACAGGGGTGTCAAACTCAAGGGTGTTTAGATCTGGCCCATGGGGTTTCAGGGGACCATCACTGCCAGAAACGAAGCCCGAGAGCCCGTTTTCGCTGGCAGAGTCCGCAGGCCACCACAGGCACCCCCAACATGAGTGACATCGAGTTGACCATGCCCAACTCAGCCCCTTAGGTCAAACACAACCCTGATATGGCCCTCAATGAAATCGAGTTTGACACCCCTGTTCTAAGATGTCTTTTACCATTTTTGAAATGGTGTTTTGTCACTGGCTAGTTTGTTGCTTTGTTTTGAAAAAAAAAATCCAACTGTTCTGTTAACTGGTCTCAAGAGTTTGTGGACTCCTAAGCACTTCCTCAGTACTAATCACATTTATAGAAGCCATGGTAAAACAGAAACTCCACGGGGTAAAAAGGGAAGCATGATGTGCTACTCCCAGTGCAATCCTTGGGTGAAGTTGATAAAATGGAAGATGCAGCCCCAGGAGTTATGATATTTATACATTTAATTATAAATGTAGAAATGTATTATTTATACATTTATCCCAAACCTACTTTAGGAGCAGGCATAACAAAGGACTCGATTTTCTTCTTGTTGTTCTTGCTCTGTGGTTCCTTGATTGAATGATAAGTTGAAGATGCTCCTCCTCTTCCTTGCTTCCTAAAAGAAAAGTAGCATTTCCTTCCTTTCTCCCACTCCAAGGTCAGATGCAGAGTTTCTGTCGATGCCATGTAATTTCATTAATAAGCTTGACTTTTTGAAGCTGCTACATGTAAATGCTTGAGACCTTAAGCCAGAAGTCTCTAAACTTGGCAACTTTAATACTTGTGGACTTCAACTCCCAGAATTTTGGCAGTTGAAGTCCACAAGTTTTAAAGCTGCCAAGTTTGGGGACCCCTGCCTTAAGCCTTTCTTTGACTCCCACATATATATTCTGCTAAATATGGACCTCATAAAGGATTCCAAGCGGTATCAGCTGAGAATTTCTCCTGCAGTACCTTCCCAAAGCATTACATTTGTGTGAATTTCCTTCTTACTTTCAGGTAATTGGAAAAGATTGCCCTGTGATTGAAGCTACATTCTGTGAGTCATTTATAGTTAAACTAGCTTTCCTTCCTTCCTATCTTTGGAGACTTACATTATTGAAGCCAAAAGACTATCAGGCTCAGGAGAGTAACCATATTAATCTATTATGCATTCAGAACTGTGAATTTAGGCAGAAGGACATTGATAATACTATTCTACCATGTTATCCCAAACTAGTTTTTGAAGTTAATACAGTAGTTAAAATTGGAAGAAGCATCTGCATAATGCTTCACATCAAAGCAACTTCATGCTATCACATGTACCTCCTCTCAAAGATAGAACTGCTTCCACCAGCTCTCTTTTGATAATAAATGCAAAGGGAACAAAGCAAGCACAGTACAGTATAGAGTTGGCAAGAGAACAGACTCACCCGGATGGCTAAGCACAATTAGAAAATCCAGGACAATTTTGCAGAGGACAACAAAAATAGATTTGATTGGGGGAAGGAAATATCTAGGCAGTTGGATCAACTTTCCCAGCCTTCGACCAGACAAAATAGAGTTCAGGAAAAGACCTCAAGCAGAGAGGAAAGGGAAGGGAGGTGCCATGCAAAAAGAAAAAAGAAAAGAAAGAAAATAAGTGTTAGATGATTGTATTAGAAGTTGTTAAGCAGGCTAGAACTCTCATTCCAGAATTGGCACCTGAAAAACTATGTCAAATAGAGGTGATAAAAGACTATGATATCAAGCAAACAGACTGGTTTAGTATGGTATATAGATATGTTGGCAATATGCTACCAATATCCATCCTGGCTCTTGTTGACCTCTCTGCAGCATTCAGTACCATCAATCATGATATCCCTCTTGGCCAGCTCTAGGAGTTGGGGTGAATGGCACTGTATTGAGCTGGTGCTCCTCCTTCCTCCAGGGTTGGTCACAGACAGTGTTGATAGGTGAGGAGGCAGGTAGGCCTCCGCCCTACTTTGTGGGGTGCCTGAGGGCTCAGTTCTCTCTCCTCTAACATCTACATGAGGCCACTGGATGAGGTGATCCATAGGTTTGGGTGACATATCATCAACATGTAGATGTCACCCAGCTTTATACATATCTATTCCAAGCTCCTTGTATGATGCTGTAGATATCCTATCCCAGCGACTAGAGGCTGTTTGGGTCTGGATTAGAAAAATGAGCTCTAACTCAACCCTAGCAAGATGGAGTGGCTATATTTGGAGCCACTGGAGTCAATGTTCTTCTGTCTCTACACTGGATAGGAAGGCGTTATCTCAGACAGTGCCAGTGCACAATCTGGAGATCCCCGTTGACTTACAGCAATGCACTCTACATGGGGCTGCCCTGAAGGGAATACAGACACTTCAACTGGCACAAAATGCAGCTGCACAGATAATGACACATGTAGCACCACTATTCCATGAGCTGCACTGGTTGCCTGTGTGTTTCTGGGTCCAATTCAAATTGCTGGTTGTCACCTTTCAAGCTCTACATGGCTTGGGACTGGGTTATCTGAGGTACCATTTTTCATCCAGCTCAATCCAACAGAGTGGGCACGCTGCCTATCCTGTCACCCAAAGACTGCCAGCTGGTGGGGACTAGAAGATGGGATTTCTCTGCTATAGACCCTGCTTTATGGAATACCTCTCCCCTGAGAGATTAGAATGGTTCCAAACCTATTGGCTGTTTATAAGGCTTTAAAAACTTGGCCATGCACCTGGGATTGGAGCTCATAATGTCTTAAGAGCCCTGTTACTTGACTACTGTTGATTAATCATCACAGCTGCTGTTTGTACATATTTATTTTCTGAATGCCTTTATTTCTTTAATGTTTTAATTGTTTTATAATTTTAGACTTGTAAGCCACCAAGAGTGACTTGTAAGCCACTCAACTTGGTTGAGTTGGGTGGCTATAGAAATTGAATACATGTACACATACAGTACATACAAATAACTCAGGAAGGGAGGATTCAAAGGAGATCATTTAAATTAGAGACCTGTGACTATGACATTTGTTCCAGATGAATTTGCAAAAATTATAACCAATTCCAAGATATTTAAATAGAAAGAAAACATTTGTAAAGGGGATATCTTCATCTTGTTAGAGTTTTGGGAGAATGGGAAACTTGAAAAATCTTTCATTTCAATCCCCCATCAAAAAAAATAGCTATGGAATAAGTAGAAGAGCTTCTTGCAGATTTGAAGCCTTAAAAAGCTAAGAAAAACGTTCGATTTTTCACAACAGAGGTCGATATGCTTCTTCAGCAGAGATCCAAAACTTGTCTGTTTTGCAAGGTCTTTGCACTGCTGCTCAGTTCAGTGAGTAGCACCATGATGGGTGTTTTGTTGCTTATCCCAAGAGAATTATCTGTCTTAACATGTCTATCTCAGAAAATTATCTGTCTTGTACATGTCTATCTCAGAAAAATTCTGTTCATGTGCTTATGTTGTCAGGCTGCAGAGAAGTGATTGGCTTTTTGGTCATGCTGGAACTGATAATGCCCCTTATTCTATGACCACAAATTATGCTACTTGGCTTAAGAAGAGCTGGCCACTTTATCCTCCTGCTGATGTTGATGATGATGCTTGAAACAAGTGTTGGCCATCATGACTTCTTCCTAATACTTCCTGGCTAGATGAAGAGATCCATAGTGGTTTGCTGTTGATGCTACTTGCCTCTTTATCACTTAATGCTGCTTAATTGAAAAATGATGACAGCCTCTTGAGAATACCAGTTGGTTCTATTTGGTGAAAAAAAGCTATGGTTATTGTGACAGCAGCCTATTGATGCTGTGAATATGTAGAATAACACTGAGATGATTATTCAGTTGCTTAAAAGTTTAAGAACTCGACAGTCAACAACCCATCAGCCTGACACAGAACACATGATTGTCTTTGTCCCTGCCAAGTTCTCTGCCTCCCAATTATGTTTAATTTAAAAAGAGCATCAGTGTCAGCCTCCCAGTGCCATCTCGATTTTCAAGAAAGCCTCTAGGTCTCATAGGGACTCCAGTAAAGAAACTGGTTGCACCAAGTCTTTGTCCAGCATGTCGTTGCTAAAAGAGAAAGGCCGATGAATCTCAGGAAGCATGCTGAGAAACTAGACATGGTGAGAGAATCCTCATCATCTGTCTTTTGGAAAACCACAATTTTGAAGCCATGGCAGTGCAATGGTTAGAGTGCAGTACTGCAGGCTACTTCTACTGACTGCCAACTGCAATTTGGCAGTTCAAATCTCATGAGGCTCAAGGTTGACTCAGCCTTCCATCCTTCTGAGGTGGATAAAATTAGAACCCAGATTGTTGGGGTCAATAGGCTGACTTTGTAAACAGTTTAGAGTGAGCTGCAAAGCATTGTAAAGCAATATATAAGTCTAAGTGCTATTGCTATTTGTGACTGGTCACACTCAACCTGACCGTCATTTGATAAATGGCCAAATCTCTATCCCAGTGGCCATTCTTCCAAACTTCCAAATGTCCCTATCAGTCCTATATCACAGCAGTCCACTTTTTCAATTTAAATAGCAATCATAAGCAAATGCAGTAAGAAGACATTTCATTTCACTCTTCTTTTATGGGCTTTTGACAAATGAGAGCGTAAGGACATTAAACTGATAATAGAGTTTTGAGATGTTTGTTCTTGGGACAAGTGCAAAACTGAAGCATTTCAGTGCAAGCATAAATCAATGTCTGGCTGCTTCTTTGTGTACTCCTTTGATGTTCTCTTTCTGAATTCTAATGAATGTCTTGTCTCAGGATGAGTCAGACAGAACTGTACACAACTCCAAATCCCTGTATTTGCCCCCCCCCCAAAGAAAAGCCAATGTCTCGGAATCTCCAACTTAGTTGATTCTTGTACAAATGAGATGAGGATTTGTCTTCTCCCTAATGGCAAATCCAACTCATTCTGACACTTTATCTAATTTAACTAATGCAGCCTGTAATTTGGAGGTAGACAGAAAACAAGATGTATCATTTTCAATCAATGCTGTGTTACATGGGCTATAATTGGACTCAAGCTGCCTCGGGATCTTGGAATTCTCCCTTCAATCAGACTTTTCTGCAGCAAACTTCCCCAATGTAATGACAAAGATGGAATGGATGGGCTGTAATCATATGGTAATCACATACAGTTCCTATTGATATATGATACACGCTGGCCTGGATAAATAAAAAAAGGTATGTGAATGCAACCTGCTCTGCACAGAGTTAGGCATTACATTTGCACTGAACAAGCATTAACTTAATAATGTATACGACTGCAGAGATATCTTTATTAATCCATTTCTATTTTAGGGAAAGATCAAATCAATCTGGATTGCTTTGTGAAAGGGGAATTATTTTTTCCCCTCCTACCTAGAAAAATTAGTCATAATCTTATATGAAAATTTGGCCCTTTGATATCATTCAGAAATGTTCATTCCCAAATTATGCAGATTGAAGTCTTCCCATTTTGAATAAGTGGAAGGTATGAAGAATGACAAATGGCTCAAGACAATGACATATGTAAGCAATAGGAGAATCTCTCAATTTGCCTTCTATAGACTTCATTTTCTTCTAAGCTTGTGTTCAGTTCCCTCTGCTTCCATATCTCGCATACTGACATGTATATGCTGCTTCATGTGAAAGTTTATATGCATGAAAACCAACAAATATTTTGTACAGAACGTAATATATAAACATTTGTCCAAGGTTTTTCCCAATGAAACAGGGAGGGTGACATTTTCTTGGACTTAAGATTGAGAAAAGACTAAATCACCACACACATAATACAAACTCAAGGAGTGCTCCACTGGATCTAGTTGTCAATCTGTTATATAGTAGCCAAGAGGACATTGAAAGTCCTTGATTTAAAAAAAATACACAATGATGCATTTTCATCTTGCAGTCTCTTTGATACAAACAATGATGTAGACCAACGTGCCTACTGTCCCTGACCTAATGTTTCCTTTTTATTCATATCCATTTCATGTATTAATACTCATGTTTATACTTTATTATCTAATATATGCTTGACAAACAAACAAACAAACAAATAAATAAATAAACAATGCAATCCTTAGGGAGGTGAAGGAAGGTTGGGTACAGTCCTCACCCAGCAAAATCTATTGAATTTTATACTAGTTTTATACTAGCTCAATAATGCACTGAGAAGCAACCTCTCCTTTAATTCTGAGATGTCTTCTTTTGCACCAGGTTCTGCTTAGTGGCATTAGAGGAGGAAGTCACCACTGTTGAGCCTTGAAAGCTCCACTTCAAAAGATTTGAAGACATTAAAGCAGTGTTTCTGAACTCCTCAGCTATTTTAAGAGATGTGGACTTCAGCTCCCAGAATTCCCTAACAAGTATGGGGTCCCACACATCTGAAAGTTTCTGAGGTTAATTAACTGGTTTAAATCTTATTTGCTGCAGCTGTTAGGCAAATCTAGCTTTCCCTATTGACTTTGCTTGTCAGAAACTGGCATGAAATGTTGACCATGTGATCCCAGTCCTCTGTGACCATTGTAAAAGCGAGCCAGTTGCCAAATGCCTGGATTGTGATCCTATGTCCACAGGGATGCTACAACAGCCATATCTGCAGGGGTCAATCATAAGTCACTTTCTTCAGTGCTGTCATAACCTCAATCAGCCATTATATGAATGGTCATAAATTGAGGACTGCCTGTACAACACATAGTACAATACACAATCCAAATGCTGCATTCAGCAGCATTCAGGGTCTTCTAACAACCTTCCAAATTATCTTGCCCCAACTGTATCTATGACACAACATTCATGAATGTCTATGAAAGCAAAATGTCTTCAAAGAAAAACCAGAAAGTCCAGTTGCCTCTTGAAAAGAAAAAAAAAGACTTTTGCCACAACATTCATGAGTCATATCCATCCACCTGATGCCTCTTCCCCATCCAGATTTATCTGCTGCCTCTGAGTACTTCTTTTCTTCCATAAATGTTTCCAATCCTTTGTCCTCCTTGTCTGCCTGCATCCAACCCTTCAGTTTCTGCATTATCTACATTTGCTCTTCAGTGTTATCTGGATCCTTCCCCACATGCAAACAATCCCCGGGCCCCCAGGCCCATCTTAACACCTTGCTTTTCCTCTGCAATCTGCTTCTGAGCTGTTTACCTATTTTTTCTTATTTTGAATACCTCTTCTCGTAGCCCCTCAGACGGAAACTGGCTGTTAGTCTTGGTGTTACAGCCCTCTCTACTGATCACGAAACAATTTACAGCTGTCCCTTTCATTTTTCTGCTTATAGTTTTGCTACACAGAGAAAAGTGAAGAATAAAATTCTATGGGACACATTGATTTTAAAACTTGGCTCTATGTGTGTGAGAGAGGGAGGGGGAGAGGGAGGGAGGGAGAGGGAGAGAGAATGATTGTGTGTATCTTGGAGAAAAATAAACTGTTTAAAGATATTTAATTAAAAACAATTAAAAAGTGACCTTGCTACTTTAGAGGCAGCCATTAACATGCCATTCAGAGTGCTGGAAACTGCCCTCCTGAGTCAGAGTTTAAGTACAAAATAATCAAACTGAACAAGGCTGAAGTCTCTTCCTTTCTACTGCATTACCCCAGAGCAATGACCCAGAATCAGAACTTCTTCTTCTGACAGTAGCTCCCTGAGACTACAGACAAAAAGGTAAGGGAAAGAAGGTAAAAGACGATAAACAGCTTGGAAAGACCAATTTTAAATTAGAACGGTTAACTTGAATTCACCAAGACAAATTATGGTATCCAGGACTGTCTTCATCAACAGGAGCTATTGCCTCCACAGGTAACATATAATGCTGTGCAGACAAATATCAGAGATGGTATTCAGCAGGTTCTGACCAGTTCTGGAGAACCGGTAGTGGAAATTTTGAGTAGTTCAGAGAACTGGCAAATATCATCTCTGACTGAAGATTTTACAGTAACCTTCCCCTGCCACCCCCACCAAGCCACCCCCACAGGACCGGTAGTAAAATAATTTGAATTCCACCACTCACATATATGTAAGTACTAACCTGGATCTGTTATTGGCTAGTGTAAGAAGCTATCATGTGTGCAAATTCCCCTTTCTAGAAGAATGAAATATTTTGGGGAATAATAAAAAAGGCAGAATATTATATTTCCCCAAAGGAGAAATGGAGAAACATGCTCCAGTCCCAATTTCCTGCATAGTAAAACAGCTTCCAGCAGAAATCCTTAGAGATGGAGATTTGGGGCCTATTAAGAAATCTAGGCCAATCTATTCATAAACAAAACATCTTCAACTGCAGGGCAATGGGATTAAGAAGGAAAGGCCATGACCTTTAGGACATAATAGGATTAACCCACCATCATTAGAATAGCAAAAGATACCAGGCTCATTACATTGCACAACCCCTTGAAGAATTTCAAACACAAAACCCCAGTAACCTATAAAAAGATCCATCCACTCATTCAGCCATTAGGTCAGCTGCCCCAGAACTACATACTGTTGGTGGTTCCATTCATCAATACATAGAATATTTCTTTCCAATCAGCCTCTATTTTGTTTCCAGTGCCTTTCTCCCACCTTGGAACTGAACAAGATGGATTTTTCTCCCAACACCAGGAAAGGGCAAATGAAACCAATAGGGCCTGGGGTAAGGGATTATGTTGAGGATTGGAAGATTACCACGTCTTTATGTTTTCTCTGCTACAATCTGGTTACTGGTTATATAAGCCTCCATGAAAAAAAATCCCATGTCATAGAACTTAGGGTCCAGTTCATACATGGAACAGGTGTCATACTCAACTTACAACTTTTCCTTCAGTGACCATTCAGAGTTACAATGCCACTGAAAAAAAGTAGCTTAGGACTGTTTTTCATACCAACAACCACTGTACCATCCTCCTCGTCATGTAATCAAAATTCAGACGCTTGGCAAGTGGTTCATATTTATGACAGTTATAGTGTCCCAGGGTCATGAGATCACCGACTGCTCTGATCCAGCTTTTGCAAGCAATGAGAAACTGCTTACTCATGAGTAACACAAACCCTTTTTTTATTTAAGTCAGGGAGGAAATGGTCTTTGTTCATAATTGATCAACAAAACTAAAAATAATTAGTCACAAATGAGAGTCTTTTCCCCTTCTGAAACAGAGCACGAACCATCTCTGTTCACATGAGAACTCAAGCTAAAAAGTCCTTCAACAATTAATCCAACCTGAGAGCCGGCTTATTGCTTTCCATTGCTCTCCTCTCTTCTCTATGAACATGCACATCTGTTCCTCCCTTTCACTCAGCTCAGGTCCCAAAGACAGCTGCCTGTCCACTTGGGGGAGAGTGGAAGGCACCGGCTTTGCCTCTGTCTCTGATGCTGCTTCCTCATCAAAGCCTTCCAAAGGCTCCAAAGCCAGCCCAGGCTCCCCTTCCCCTTCCCTCATCTGACTCTGATGCTAGCTCTGCCGGCAGCCGACGGGCCACAACACCTCCTGACAAGTTAAATTCAATGGGGTAGCCTGATTCACCCAACAACGGTGTAACTAATTTAGCAAATACAGTGATTTACTTAACTTGACAAGAAAAGTTGTAAAATGGGCCAAAACTCTCTTTAAAACTGTCTTGCTTAGCCATGGAAATTTGAGGCTCAATTGTGGCCGTAAGCCGAGGACTACCTGTACTGAGTGTAGATTATCCTAATCAACTAAATATTTAATGTATATCAGATCTGAATTATGAATGACTATCAAAATATTGCTGAACTATCCTTCATTATTGACTAGACTTAGATATGGTGTGCTGATCACTTGAGGGTCATAGTGCCCAGGGCTACATGGTGTTCAGGTAACCACAAGTTTTGAGCCATTCTTGCCCTGAACAAGGTTTCGCTATTCCAGTTGCTTATTTTTTTTTACCCCACAGATGTGCCACTTTAGGCAAGCAACAGTTAAACTGCTTAGCCAAGAGATTCTACTTATTAAAATCAAAATAATACAATTCGCATATAGTTTCTGTCATCTAAGAGTTTCAAAGAACTTTATAAATATTCATGTATTTTTTTAAAAAATAACCAACCTGCAGTTATGCACAAACAACCATCACTCACAATAACTGCAGGGTTTTGAGTTATTAATCTTCCCCTCTCCTCCTCCCCTGCACTGCACACATTTACATGGAAGTAAATCCCTTTCCTATAACAGTTCCCCTCTCCCCCTCCCCCTGCTAAAAAAAAAGGAATAATTTCTAACTTACGTGTGCACATACATATTTGAGGGATCTTTAATTTATTTACAGGCTGGCTGTGTGCACTGGGCAGCCATAAATTTGTGGTTTTGTGCTTACTAAATTTAATTGTATCTATAGATGGGTTTTTATTTATTTTCTCTCCACCCCCACCTTGATTAGGTATTCATGGTGTGGGTAAATTGGTTTTCTCAAGCTGATCATTTAGCCATGCTGAGTAGGAGTTGCAATCCCGGAATGTCTGGATACTGGAACCATCATTTAGCTGTAGGGGTTTTGTGATTTCTAGCCACCACAATGTAATTTGGGATCAACAATGCTGCCCCTGGAGACGACCAGCAACTTGCACTAACTTCAGCTCTTGTGCTGGCTGATGATTTGGAACTGAGATCCATTATACGGTATCCTTTCCAAAACCAGCTTCATTAGAAGAATGGGTCTAAGCAGCATTTTAAAAAAAAACAACCTATTTTTTATCAATAAGTTCCAGTTGATGAAAGCACTGGAATGAATGCTGTTCGCATTTGAGTACAATGCCTTCTGTTATCCTCTGGCCTTTCTCCACTGTGGTTAGTTTGATATTTTTAGCAGTCTTGCCATAAAACTAGCTGTTTGGGGTTGCAATTGTAACCAATCACAGCCATCCCAATAGACTCTTTCTTCTTTCCATTTCGTTCTCTTTTCATAGGTCTCACCCTCCTTTCGCAACCGAATCTCTTTCAATGTGTTGGACTACAGCGCCCATTATCCTTGTGCTGCAGCAGCTGAAGATTTATTTAAAAATTCTAATCAAACATAACTGGAAAAGATCTCCCAATAGGGAAAGTCATTCTAGATCTTCAGATTCTTCTCCTCACAAGCTTCTTTTCTGAGTTTCCTCTCCTGACTTCATTTTGCTGCAAAGCAATTTTCCTTCTTAACATTTCTTTTGTCATTATCCTAATCTGTTCCCTTTTCCTCAGTCATTCATTTCACTCAATGTTTCCTTTCTTTTTCTTTTATCTTTTAAGTTCTTCCTCTCCCCCCTCCCCCCCAATATATTTTTTCTGGTCATTTTCTGCTTGAATAACAGACTTTATTACCTTTAAACTCATTTTTTTGCTGCTTAGTCTTTCTGTGATGTTAGAACTATTTAGCCAATGACAAGAGAAGCCTAGGAGCTTTAAGAGCTAATGCAGAAGTTTACAGAAGTCATAATATACAAGTTCTTTGATAGATCACCTCACGTGGTCACTGCAGGCTATCATTATCTCACTCTTACATAAACTATATGCCATTAGCTTTTTTAAAAAGCATTTTAAAAAATAGCAGAACCAACATAATTTCAGCATGGTGAAATCATATATTTATACCATTTGCAGATGAATTATCACAGAGAATTGCTTTTTAAAAACAGTTTACTGTAAGAACTTTTTCATGTTTTCCTTTGCAGAAATTGAAAATGGATCATCCATTTATTGTGTTTAGCTATTCTGGGGAGGGGGGAGTTCCTACATTTACAGTGGAACCAGAAAATGGCAATAAAATGGAGAGCAATTTGGTCATAAAATAACTATTGGCAGTTACTACTTTAAAAATATAAAGAAGCTTCATTATGAGATCAGTTTCATCTTCATGTTTTACTTGCTGGTCAAACCAGTTTAGTTCTTTGTTATTGCTATACCTTGAACTGATAATAAATAGACATTTTGAAAAAAAAAGAAAAAAGACTCCCATCCCTCTGAAAACTACTTTTATGTCAGTACTGTAATTTTCTACTTGAACTATCTTATGGTTATGACTGCTAAGTATTTGTATTCTGAAATATAATCTTTATTTCTTCATTCTTCATTGAACTGTTGCTGCATGTCATTCCTCTTTTCTGGCTGTTATAAAAAAATAAGTTCATGTTGGTGTTTTTGGTGTTTTTAAAGTGGATGGTTGCTCAGTCTCAAAATGGAAAAAGATAATAGGCAAAAGGGACAGGAAATGGAAAGAAGAGGGAGAAGAGAAAGAAAAGGGAAAAAAAACAAGCAAAATGTAACCCAGGCCTACCAATTTTCCCACTCCTGGATTCAGGACAGGATAGCAGTTGGTGGCTTTTGCTCTCTCGGCCAATAGGCAGAGCCAAAATTGTGGTGGTGAATGCATGAGGCCAATATGTGCTCCCTTTTGACTCTCCAGCACCCTACCCCACCCCTGTCTGAATGGAAGCAAAAGCTGATGGAGGAGTCAGAAGTGACGGAGGAAATTCACTCCACATTCATCACCCAGCGCAGCAAAGGCCGCTACGAAGCTGCTGCTTCACAGGGGACTCCAGTCAACATTCAGAGAAGGGCAACTGGGTACTTCATTATCGGAAATTATAAGGCAGGCCCTTGCATCCTAACCCAATATAACAAGACATGGACTACAAATTCAATAAACCCTTCACCACAAAAAAAGGTTTTAGCTCATAGAGTTAAATATATAAATATATTTATATTAAATAACATATAAAATTTTATATTTTCCCTCATGAATTGCAGCAGAGAAAACATTAAAATACAGTAAGCGTAGAATTGGAATTTAGGGACAATTATATGGTGTTAATACCTCATTGGTCTAACAATAGGAGTCTGACTGCTCAGGAAGACAGCCCTGAGTAGGGCAAATGATGAAGGACTAGAAGACCATTGGGGGTATCTTCCAACGGTGTTATTCTGTATTCTGCATTGTAACCACTGCGCCCATGGCTCAATGTATCCTGTATGGTTGCTGGACTATATGACATTGAGTCATTGTTTACTCTTAGCAACAACATAGATTTTTGTCATGACTCTCTATCCCTAACTTTTAAATGATTCATACAATATGGCCAACAACCATGGACAACAGGTATAGTCCAATCAATGTCTGATTAATGAATTAACCCCTGCAGTAAGGTTGTTTTTCCCCAAATTTATTCATGAGTATATCTTGTTGTGCTAATTGACACTTTTTAGCATTAGGGTAGAAGGTTACTATAAGTTTTGTAGAGGGATTTGGATTTTCCATTTCTGGCATCAGAATATTTAGATTGTCCCTGACAGCAAATATATTAATTACTCAACTATGTGGAGCAGAATAAGAGGAAAAACCTGGTGCAGTTTTCTGAAACCTCTGCATTCTGAGAAGTCAAAAAAAGAAAGAGTTTTCTCCCTAATTCCGGAAACTGATTTTCATATAACTGCAAATGAATAGAAGGGCCTATTTCTAAGTGTTCTATGCCATTCAATATGATTGTTAGCCTTTTAAAAAAGGGAGGAAAGCTTCTTAGAAGCAATGCCACTAAAATGTTAATTTACTCATGCCAGTTGCAGAAAATTTTCTCTGGTAGGCAAAACTAATCCCCTCACGTTGAGAGAATCTCTGGCTTCAAATTATTTCAGATTAAACTTGTTTTAAATTGCCAGTGCAATTTGAAATTGTCTAATCAGTGAGGGAATTAAGATAGTCTTTAAGGAAGTGTTATCAAGGCAGCATCACTTACAAATAAAAGCTACTCCTTCACATGTTGCTAAATAAACCACTTTGTCCCAAAGCTTCTGAGCTGCCTTCCACTGTATTAAAATATGTAGGATTTAATTCTACTGAAGTCCATGTAAAATGATTCTTCCAGCCGTGGTTCCTTCATAACAGCAGTGTTTGCTTTCATGGAGACTGGAATCTGGGTTATAGAGGAAACACTGCTTTTAATTGTTGGTAATTTTTTAAAGCACTTATATAGTTATTAGAGATGGTCAGTCACTGTTAGTACACTGTAACAGTAGTGGGATTCAAAAAATTTTACTACCAGTTCTGTGGGCGTGGCTTGGTGGGCTTGGCACAGGAAGGATACTGCAAAATCTCCATTCCCACTCCATTCCTGGGGGAAGGTTACTGCAAAATCCCATTCCCTCCCCACCCCGCTAACCTGCTTTCTTGCTCCGTTCTCCTATGCAGGACAACAAAAAAAGACCCAGCCAATCAGCTGGGACTTGAGAGGTAGAGAAAAGTCAGAGGTGGTATTTGCCGGTTCCCTGAACTACTCAAAATTTCCGTTACCAGTTCTCCAGAACTAGCCAGAACCTGCTGAATACCATCTCTGCATTCTAAGTGTGTTAAGAGTGATGGTAAGTTACACCATCATAGCTTTTCCAGCCCACCTGCTCATTTGACAGAAGGGAGAGGGGGAAAGGAGTTTCTGGCTGCCATTGCCTGCATTATTTTAATCCTGAAGAGGAAAAGATTAATCAGGAAGATCCAAATAAAAAGATTAAGAAAGGGGAGCTCGGAAAAGATAAAATGTTATGTGCTGTACCACCACCATAATGCATTTACACTGAAAATTATGTTGCTGAAATTATTTTTTCAATGCATAAAAAATAAACAGGAATAAGTATGACAAAAAAATGTATTTTGTATTGACAAAAAAAATCTAAACAAAGGTGTGCCCCCTCCCCTCCCCCAAGCTATTAATTTGCTTTTTGTGGGGTCTTTGGTGTTCTCTGAGCTTTGTTGTTTCTGTGCAGATATTTCATTATCAAATTAGAGGACATCTTCAGTGCTAGATGTTACCTAGTTTGGTAATGAAATGTCTGCAAGAAAACAACCAAGCTCAGAGAACACCAAGGACAAATTTAACTCTGAGTTACAAATATTCTGTTTTATTGAGTTTGCATTTTATCTAACTGCTTGATCCTGGAAATCTTAGCAAAATGGGAAGAAGGGATTCCACTATTTCAGATTTTGTCATTTCTGATACAAAGTACTACAAAACAGACTGAGCCAAAGAACTCCTCGAGTTCTCCTACAGCTCTTGAGGCCCATCCTCATATCAACCATGGCACCAAGATGACCTATTTTAGAAGACATCTCCTTATGGCACAGCCTTGTCATATTCCCAGTTAACTGCTGAAGAAACTTTAATCCATCCACAGCTGTTACTTTTAAATGAGCCTTTTTTTATCTTCTCCTGACAAGCATCTGGATGTATGAACAATCTATGATACTTCATTCATTACTTTTGGGTTTTGCATCTGCTGAGCTGCTGTTGGCTAAATTGTGGGCACACCCCTCCTCTCTGATCACTGGACATGGCCTTTCAGGACCATTTTGACTTGGGATGAAAAAAGCCACTGCCTGCATTATGCCAGATCAATAAATTGATGTCCAAAAATAGCCTGACATAACGGTGGCCCAGGATAAAACAGGAGAGACCTCTTTCAATGCATTGTGTAAGCTAACTCCTGCTTCACCCTGTAATCCTATTATACCCCACTGACCTGTTGCTTAGGCTTTATTGAACACAAGCCTATTGAACATTCAAAAGATTGTTATCTGTTATACAGATATGTAGAGTCAGATATTTTCTAACTCACAACTGCCCACCATGTAATAGCTACTGAATCTCACACTTACAACAAAGCTTTAAAACCCAATTGTGTCCCATCCCCAAATCAACTGGGGTATGCTCCAAGGCACTGAATGGGGACTTCTCTTCTGATCAGAAGCAGAGAGTCAACATTTCTCTACTATAGATTACCCTTCCCCGAGTGATTATGAGAAAGGGACAAAGGATTCTTGGCTGGAGTCCAGTCACTTTTAGATCCTCTAGCAACTCTCCAAGAAGCCAAGACCCTAATAAATTTATGATAAAGAACAGTGTTAGAGATCAATTGTCCATTTGGTAGTCCAAGATCTTCCCATTATTCCAAGTTCAGGATCGGGGCCTTGCTGGATTCCTATAAAAGGGGAAACAGAAAGGAAGCTGTGTAAAATTACTCACCTTTGCCCAATAAATGCTATTGTGACTGTGAGAACATCTTTTTTGTTAAGAGCTGTTCTCTTTGCCAACTCCTTTGTTGAGTAACAGCTCCAGGTGCAAAAGTGTTCTTATCCAGGTCAAGATTAACAGAATTGGACAACACTCAATGAAAATGCAGACTCTTGCACATTCCTGCTAAATCTGTCTTTCCCAATGTCACATCTTCTGGATGTGATTGGTTTATAATGCCTGTCATCCCTGACCAGTTTGTGATGTTAGATAAGGATGTTTGACCCATGTCAAGAGTACCACAATATGGAAATCTGGCATAGAACTTGCAATCCAAACATTCTGAGCATTGTGCTTAGATTATTTATGGACTTTTTTTTCATGGCAAGCTATATTTAAAGCAAAAAAACTGATTCTTCAACCAAAAAGTTTCCTCACTGTAGTTTAAGAAAATAGTAATTAAACCATCTCTGTCTTCTAGAATCCAAAGATTCAAGGAAAAAAATGGAAAATACAGAGAAAAGCAAACAAAGTGATGATTGTTACTTTGGTAGCCCCAGAGAATAGAAATAAATGTATTGTGCTCTGAATGCAGTGTGTCTTATTTTCTTTCTGAGCTGGCCTATCATTCTTTGCATTCTCCTATTTTTTCAATCACTATTTTTCCCCTCCTTCTCTTGCTTAATTTACCTCTTCTCCTCTTTAAGATAAAATGGTTCTTCTGGGTCACTCAAACTTAATTTCTTGTGTCTAGGTGAGCTGCACTTTTTTTTTTGCCAGCTGACTCAAATTCCTTCCCCAGCTTTTGTTGTATTCCAAGGGAGCAATAGATTTCCAGTAGTGTAAATTATTGTCTTTAAAACCAGTAGAGCTCTCAGTCCAAACTTTAATGACCTCTGAGAGGGCCCAAACCAATAGTAGGCAGAGTGCAACACTGTGTTTATAATGCTTTTACCCAACATAGATTGCAGCACTTGTAATTAATCTGATGCAGTGAGAACACTCTCGTCAAACAGAAGAAACAACTCTGTAAGGACCTTGATAGTGGAGCAGTGCCTCCAATTAGTGATTATCACACATATGTTTCGTAGGATAACACGTGGTTATTAAAATGATCTCTCCATGGTACCACAGTCTGGAATGTCACTGTGTCACATTATCATATCCTAATGATCATCAATTGGCTCATTTTTCAGAATTAGGTCTGTAATTAACTGATGGATTTCTAAGACTTCTGAGTGCCTTTCAATTACTGCCAAAAACATAGCTATTGAAAGTATGATTGATGATGAGGCTCTTGGGTATTGACAACCAATATCTGATGCATCTTCATTCTTGAGTTATCCATGGGAAACAAATAACTATGCCCAGAACAGTGGCACCTGTGGAAAAAGGAAATGAGTCCAGAGCAACAGGAATATTCATAGCTGGTAACAGAGATGTGGCTGAATTTCTCAACCATTCCATCCCCAGGGAGTCTCCACACAAATGTGATTCATGAAGGCAGTACCAGAGATTTTCATTAAGTTCCACTTATTAAGGTAAATTAGCTGTCTCTTTCATCCAAATAGCCCCAGGAATTTCTATAGCGTAGAAAATTTACAGGCTATATGAACAGTGAAACAGAATATTATTATTGGACAATCTCATATTCCCAAAGTGGACAATCTCTTTAGCTACAGGTAAGCCTCAACCTACAGACACAATTGGAATCACAACTTCCATTGTTCAGTGCCTGAATTTTATTATCTTTTTTGCCATGGTTGTTAAGCAAATCACTGTGATCCTTAACTGAAGTGTGTGTACATTAAGTGAATCTGGTTTCTCCCATTGACTTTGCTTGCTAGAAACTGGCTGGGAAAGTCACAAACAGTGATATGCAGGGTGGTGCAACTATCATAAATCCATGCTGGCTGCCAAGGGCCCACATTTTGATAATGTGACTGTAGTGATGCAGCAAGGGTTGTAAGTGGGAGGACTGGTTAAAAGTCACTTTTTTCATAACCATTGTAACTTTGAATAAATGCTAAATGAATGGTTGCAAGTAGACGGCTATTGGTACATATATTATTGTATGGTGAGTTGGGAAGATCATACATTTGCACGGACATATAAACAATGTATATCAGTGCTAATGCACAAAATCTCTTGGTCTTATAGCTGTCTCCCCACGTATTTGCTTTTTTCTGCCTTACTGCCATTGTGGTTTGGACAGCATCAGCATTTTACTGAATAGTCCTAAATAGTCCTGAATTACCCAGCAATTATGGAACTTTCTCAGTACAGAAACAGGAGTGGAAGAATGGGTGACCTTAGCAGCTGCAGCAGCGAGAAAGCAGGAACAAGCAAATGGTGCAGTAGAAGTGGGTCATAAGCATTCTCTTTGTGGTCCACGTCAAACCCCTAGAGTGTCACCTGCAAACCTATTTACTTTAGATTAAGTCCTTACTGAATTAAATGAAAATTGCTCCTAAGTTGCTGCACAGAGAATACGACTGAAGCTATTCTTTTAGGATAACTGCGCTGTGTCCCTTTTAGAAGCTTACAAAGTTCTTCCTGGGAATTGTGGAAGAGGAAATCAAGAATTTACTTTCACCAATCAGATTTAAGTCAATTGATGGATGGTGGTTTGTATCCACAGTGAAACATTAAAGCTAAGCAAGGTAGAAAATATTCCATTTGCTGACATATAAGTTCATATTTTATGGTGACATGTTTAAGCGATCTGAAAGTATAGATACTCCTTTCTATCATTAGAAATTTGGGAACTCATATTTTGGGCCTACAAAACAACAGGCTAAGAAATGAAATAGCAAATCTAGTCCCTAATACAGCTCAAAATAATTGATTAGAATAATGTGCCAGCAAAGGAGGTGAAATTGATTTTTTTAAGAAGTGATACTGCTTCTCAAATGGATTTCTGTAAAGGGAAAGTCATAATAGATTCATGATTTTTACAGTGTTAGATAAATCACTGAGTTAGAAACATGTTAATGAGGTACTCACAGTGTTTTAGGAGCAGACCAGATGCTTGTCACAACATGTTGACTATCAGGTGGCAAGGAAACAGCATGGAGAATGGTAAAATGTGAAAAATAGGATTTGTATATGTATAATACGATAAACTCCTGCACTGTGTGCAAAAAGAAATACTACACAAATTATAAGATATAGCATATCAAAGCCATTGCTTTGAAAACTGCTCTTCAGAAGTGATCTATATGTCAGTGTCATTGTGCATACTTTTTAAAATGTGGATTTCCAAGAAGAATATTAGGTAATACTAGATAACCAGTGACCCACTGAGCCCTCATTTTAAAGTTATTTCCTTACCTCAGCAGAGAAATAGAATGACCACCAATGACTAAAAAGCAGTGAGAGCAGGAAACATTCAACTTCCTGCCAACTTCCCCATAGAGTTTCCTTGTGGGAAGCTAGAAGGGAGTTTCAGAATTATTTCTCTTTTCTTTTTCCTTCCTTCCTTCCTCCCTTCATCTCTCCGTCCCTACAATGTAAAGCCTGGAGGATTTAGGCAGTGGGACAGACATCCAAAGTAGATTACCAGGATAGCACCAGAAGCATCACTGTGCATCTATAAAGACCCATATCAAAGTAGGATGTCCTTTGTCCTCCCAGCCTTTCTTTCCCCTTTGTCTCCCCACTCTAAGTAATAAAACAATGAGAAGTTATATTCTCTCCCTAGGAGGGCTGGTTCACATGGACCCAAAGAGAAAAAAGCAAGTAAGTCCACTGCTATGACAGTGATAAGGAGACTAAACCCCGAACTAAGGAGAACATCTGCTTCACTGATTCCAAGACCTGAAACCAGCCCTATGGCCTACTTTATTAAAATACAAGATAGGTAGGTAGTCAAGGTATGTGCACAAATACAATCGTATTTGTATAAAATAGAACTCTGTGAGAAAGCAATAAATCTCCATCACTGCCTTATAAGGCTATCAAACTGCTGGTTCATGTGTTTCAAGAAATCCTCTCTTGTTGTAAATCAGACAGTAGAGTGTATTGCTTTTTGGCTTTCCTAGACAACAGAAGGTTTGTCTGCTCGTCCTTTTGGTTATCGCAACCAAACACTCAAGGTCATTCATAAATTACACGCAGTTCAATGTAAACAGCAACTCCAAAAATCTTAGCTGCTTGCATGGCTCTTTATTACGTATTTAGCACAGCTGGGACATTGATCAAAGAAATGTCATTTTCCCTTACCCATACACATTCACAGATGCACACAATTATTACTCCCAAACTACTCTTTTGATTTTCTTGGAAAAGAGCTGTGTTAATCTATTGGGAAGAGGGAACACTCAGAAAAATTCAGCTAACACCTTTTTCTGACTATAACACATTTTATTAAAAGGGTAAAGTTTCATGAAAGCAGATCATGAAAGCTTATACTAGTTAATAAAATGTCTTATTTAGAAATAGTGCTAGCAGGATCCTGATTTTTTTTTCAATTTCTAGCCCTGGTTTCCAGAAAAAGGACTCAGAACATTAATGTATCCTTCAAGTAACACCACTGGAATAGTTTTAATGCCATCTAATCCAAAGAGATAGTACTTCCTTACTTATTTACTTACTTACTTAAATTTATATGCCATCCATCTCCCTCTGAAAATCAACTCTGGGCAACTTATGATTAAAATCATAATTAAAAAAACTATCAAAAATTAAATGTGAAGGCAAGAAACAAAAAAGGCAAGATCAATACCTTATAATATAGTATAAATGTAGTAAAAACAAGAGTAGTGCTGCTGAGTAAAGTCAGGAATTAAAAAAAAATCTTCTGTAACAAAGCATCACCATATTCTGAGTGTAGTAGAGAAAGGAAAGAAATACTTGCATTCATAAGCATATACTGTCCTCTAGTGTTCCTTCAAAAGGTTGGTGATATTCTTTACCAACTAAATGGAAGAGAATTACTGTGTGTGGCTGTAACATGCTCATCTTCTACCAAAGGTCTCTCTAGTTAAAGAATTCCCCCATTTCTGCATATCAGAAAGCTCTTCTGTAATCAACGTATGTAATATTCCTTCGATAATCTATGGTGGCCCAGCATTTGCTTTTGTTTAATTAAATAAGATTTGGTGATAATCTCACAATTTAGGTGACCATAACCTGTTAGGGACTTATTCCAAAAGTGGAGAGGGCTAAAATCAATAGTGGGAAGAACTTGAGTTGAAAGTGACTAGGCTGCAATTATTTTTTCTCCTCCATTATTTTCCCTTAGCCAGCAGTTTGCCAAAGAGGAGACAATTCACTCTGGTTTCCTCTCAAAACATTTTTGAAATTAAGCCAAAGACCACAGGACCTTAGATTTTAAGCTTATAACTTGTTTTAGGACAACAAATTATCTTTTCTGATACAATAAATCTATTAGACTGAAAACATTCTTAATTTGTTCAGTACTCTAAGCTTATTTTACCCATAAACGACAGTGCCAGTCCTAATATAGTGGAATAGAATGATTAAAGAAAGGATGCAAAATGAATAAACAACAAAATGAAGTGTGAATGACAAAAATTAAAATATTGATTTTAAATAACTAAATTAAAATATTGATTTATTTTAAATAACTAAATTGAATGCTTAAATTATCCTGCAGCAAGTTGTCCCATGGCAAGTGGCCATGGCGACTTGTCCTGCAGAGAGTTGGCCAAGGTGAGTTGGCCAAAACAAGTTATCCCATTCTGGTGGTTAAGGCACCAGGTTAGGAGCTGGGAGGCCATGAGTTCTTGTCCTGTCCCAGGCATGAAAAACCGGCTGGGTGACTTTCAGTCAGTCACTAGGAAGGAGGCAAACCACTTCTGAAAAACCTTGCCAACAAAATTGCAGGGAATTATCTAGTTAGTCATCAGGAGTCAAAGATGGATGGATGGAGAAGGATAGATAGATAGATAGATAGATAGTATAGATGATAGATAGATAGATAGAATAAGACAGACAGCAGAAGATAAAGGGTGAAGGAGCCCAATATACATGAATTAAAAGCCTGTCACACTTGCCCAAATGGATGCAAAAAGGAACAGCGGAGAGCAAAATGTTCATACCGTTGTTATCGCTCTCAAAAGGGGCACAAAATTGCATAACGGAGCGATAACAACGGCGGCGGGGAGACGCAGGCGGATCAAAGCGAAGGCGGAACGAAGCCAGGGATGGAAGTGATGGGAGGCGGATGGGTAACCACAGGGGCTCCGGGGGCTCAGCCATAAGACGGAGTGGAACGGATACAGCGGATGCACGAGGGATGAAGCGGATGCACAGCGAGAAGCACTAGCGGTCACAGCGGAAGCGGCGGATGCCTGGCGTTAATTGCGCATCCGCGGGGGGGATGCATTGGCAATCAGCCCCGCGGATTATAAGCGGAGACAGCTCGGAGCAGGTCCATTCAAGAGGAAAGACTGCTGCGGAGACATCGGCTGCTTGCCTTCCTGCCTGCAAGTCTGCCTGCCAGCCTTGTGCAGCCTTGCTACCAGCCTTGCTGCCAGCCTTGCTTAACGCTCTCGCTGGCAGCCTTGCTGCCACTCCTGCCACCCTTGGCTGCCAGCCGCCTGCAAGCTTGCTGGCAGCTCTGCTGCAAGCTCTGCGCCAGCCAGTCTGCCTGCCAGCCTTGCTGCCTGCTCCTGCCAGCCTTGGTTCCAATGTCTGCCTGCAGCTCTGTGTCTGCCTGCCCTGCCTGCACCTTCCTGCAGCCTCCTGCACCAGCAACCCCACAACCATCGCGGAAGCACAGCAGCTCTCAGCCATCTGCTGCAGCCTTGCAAGAGGGACAGGGCTACATCTCCGCCCCTGGCCTCACTCTGTTCTCCTGGGGGTTTCTGCAGCATGGGCTGCTCGCTCTTGTCTGGGCTGGCGGCTTCTGTGCTCTGCTTCTGGAGGAGCTGATGACAAGACTCCAGCACCAGCCCTCCACAGCGACTGCACCTTCCACGTCTCTGGACTTATGCGAACAACGAGAGTGCCAGAGAACTCATTTTTGTTTATAGCTTCTTGTTTAAAAGTCTAGTTTTTGATTCAATACATTGCTTCGTTTCTTTTTTTTTAGTAAGTCTTGGTGGATAACTGTTTTAAAATGTTTAATGCCTTTGCATTTGGTTGTGGGATGGGTTGCAGGTGGGAAATGGCAGGCGATAAACGCTTTGGGATGGGTATTAGCTGGGGATGATAAACCGTCCAGTGCAGCATAGTGGGGACTGTATGGTCCACCTCCAGTCTGCCACACTTGCCCTTTATTATCAATAATAAGTAATTAATCCATCCCGCTACACTTTGAAATAAACACACTCTTATTAAACGCCCTGTTCATTGTAAGGCCCACCAAATTATCATGGCACCATACTTATCCGTGTGATGAGACAGGCTGAAGGAAGCATCCATTAAGCTATCTACATCTGTCTTGCCACCCACTGCTCCAGTTGGGAGTTGCACCAGTGGTTTCAGGAGGTTGACCTGGTTTTCGTTCATGTGAGGCCTCTATTGGGGCCTTGCACATCTAGTGTCGATAGGTTCGCCTTCTTGCCATTCACCAGGCTCCATGTCCCATGCCTTGTTTGGGAGTCCACGAGCCTTTCTGCAATGACTGGGTAGTGGGTGCGCAATGAGATTGTGTCGGATGCAGTATAGCTTCCATGATGTTCCTCACGGTCTCTGGCGATGCTGCATGTGGTGAGAAAGTACCTGGACCTGGTTGGCCAGTAGCCAAAGTGTTCTCGCACCACTCCGCCTTGCCGCCTGGACAGCCTGTAGTTGAAGATCCTTCTTCACGGGTGAGGAGTCTGGCAGCTGAGGGCTTATGAGGTAGTTGTGAGGGAGAAAGGCGTCATCTCCGACGATTGAAGTAGGCGCACATCTTGCATGTCGTTGGGCAGGCGGGTCTGGATCTGGGAAGCCACGATGAGGTTGCGTTCCAGCTCCTCCTTGAGGTGACTGGCATGTTATATTGGGCATCTGAAGCTGACCCGTTGCACTGAGCATCGATGTACATAAACTTGTACTCAGCATCGACCATGCGAGAGGATGATGTGAAGAAGCCCTTGTATTGAAATAAGGAGCCTGAGTTTGGTTGGAGCTTTGGCAGGCACCCGGTGCTTCCGCATCTATGGCTCCAACGGGGTGTGTAAGTCCACGCACTTTGATACACTGCTCTGCATTCTTCCATCTTTTAGTTGGAGGGGTACTGGATGAGCCTCTCCTTGTAATTTTCCATGATGGCCTGCACACTTCTTCTACCACAGTGCTGATGGTGTTGGATGGCAACCCTCCAGCCGTAACTTGCATGCTCTGTAGAGGTCCTGAGGCACGTGGCGCAGAGTGAGTGCACCACTTGAGCCAGGGTCCAGCTGGCGGTGAAGCTGTGGTGCCTCTGCTTGGTCACCTGGTGTCAAGGATGGCCACAACTTTGTCAAATCATGGCTTGGAGGCATCCTCATGAAGTTTGGAAACGCCCGAGTGGTCTTCGCTCCTGAGCTCCACCATCACTTGTTGTACATGTCCATCCTCTGCTCTTTTGCGTAACGCATTCGGATCCCAGACTCTTTTTGGGTGGCTCCTTTTTCTTCTTTGCAGAAGAGTTCACAGAGCCTGCATGATGGCTTGCACTGTTGCAGAACGATGGTGGTGCGAAAGGACTTTGTTTGCAAATCCACGGTGGGCATGAATTGGATGCTGAGTGGAAGAGGAAGATCTCAGATGAAGGTGACGGAGTCACGCACCACTGGGTGCTGTTCTGAAAGTGAGATGCAGTAGAGTTGCCCTTTTAATAGGCAGGAAAGGTGTCCTTTGCATCCTTAGGCAACCTCTAGGCATCCTTAGGGATCCTAAGGCATCCTGAACATCCTTAAATTATCGAATAGGTCCCTCCGGTGAACGTTTTTCCATCTTAAATGCTTGTTTTCGGTGCTGCAATCCGTAGGCATCCATTCTGATCCATTCGTGTTCCGTGTCCACTTCCTCCTGCGTTCCGGGCGGATGGAAGTTGTGTGGATGCGCAGCGGATGCTAGCGGATATAGCAAGATGCGTAACGGATGTATACACGGATGCGTAGCGGATGCATAAGCGAACTGGATACAATTTTCTGGTCGGAAAAGTTTTAGGCAGCACCAAAACTTCTGAGCAGAGGAAGTCATGAACGGATGCTGGCACGATAGAGAGGAAGCAAAATGGAGGCAGTGATAATGGCGTTGAGGCAGTGAGTACATCGCGTTTTTGAACGGATGGCAAGGTTTTTTGTCCGTTTTACATCCTCTTTGCACCCGTTGGTTCGGTGTGACATGGGCTTTAATAGCATATCTTTCCCACCCATTCATTCCCAAAAGACTGCAAAATTCATACTCCATGCATTGTGCATAATTTACATTTTAAATTACTACAAAACAATGAGGTATAGTGGGAAACAGCATTAATTTTTGCATGTTATTATATCAAGATTTGCATGTTAGAAATAATTGCTATGGTTTATTTAATTTCATCGATAGCAAGCCTAACAAATTAATTTTTCATTTGGTTTACACCAAATAAAATAAATCTTTCAATTAATTTGCACCCCATGCCTGGATCATCTTTTTTTCAATTTAAATTAAAACTAATTTGCAATTAATGAGCAGGTGTGAAAAAGTGCACTGGAAAAAAACAGTGCCAGATAAGCAAGCCTTTTTATAACACACATGCACATAAAAATAGCAACTTCTGCATCAAAATGTTATTTTGAAAATTTAATGGAACACTAGTCCAAAACCAAGTCAAGGGCAAATCAAGGTGCCATTCACAATTAATTTTGCAATTCTCGCCCACATCCTATAGCAACCTTTAATCAGTTCTCTTCCAGTTAATTGCTTTGTTCATCAGTCATTACCATCTCCATTATTAAAATAATATCATAATAAAGTGGTGAACAATACCATACACTGGTGTACTGTCTCACCTTTCCTCTTTCTCAAAAAATGAAAGAGTACAAATTCACACAAACACAGGCAGGCAAGCTGGCTCGGACTTCACAGAGTTAATTCTTTGGAACTGATAATATTCTTGGGATTCCAACATGTCCTGCCTGCCAAGTCCGAACTGATAACAAATAAAATTTTACTCACAGAAAATCACAAGGCAGTCCACAAAAATAATCATTCACAAAGAAAATCTGAAGTAAGGTTAAACTTTGTCCCGTACAAAGTTTCAGAAGAAAACACACCCATTTTATCCCCTGTGGGGTGTGGCTCAATGACTCAGCTCACTCTCTGACCCTCAGATGCCTCCTATGTTGCTGCTCACGTTTCTCCCTACGACAGGGGGAGGGAGGATTAGGATTGAGTTTAGGATTGAGCCAACATTCTTCCTCTTTACTCCCTGTCAGGGGCTGCTCTGATATGCCTTCCTCCTGATTAATCTCAGGCTGTTCCTCTCGGTTGTCTGATAGAACCTGAGGCATTATCAGGGAGGAAGGTCCTGGGGAGGAAGGCATTCCTAGTTCCTCCTCCTCATCTTCCAGGTCCTCTTCCTCTGACAGCATAGGTTCAGGAATCGGAGCCACAACACTCTGGGATGGAACTAAATGCTAGGGATTTCTGGAAGAAATGAGAGTAGGACAGAGAGAAAGTTGGGAAAGAAAGATCAGGAAGGAAACAGATACAGACATAAAAAACAGGGTTTGGAGCGCAGTTAGAAGCATGTGACTAGTGAATGGAGGAGACCCATCAGCCATTTGATATTTGGGAGGGAAAACAAAGTCCATCCATCCATCCATCCAAAATCCTTATGCTGTTCCTTTTCAGTATATGCAGCATTATGCATTATACTGTGGAAAGTATAATAAATTGTAAGCCAAATTAGGTATGAGATAATAAAAGGGGGGAAATGTTATATCTGCTCTTATTTTTCAATCTTTTCAAATTATCAGTTTCCACCACACCTGTATATCTCTTCATACTTTGCCATACTGCAAGGTTCTATCCAATCACAGCTTTCCAGCCTCCCTCTTTCTCTCAACCGTCTTCTTCCTATATTTGTTTTGCAATTCTGTCATTCTTTCTCTCTACATGACTGAACCACCTCAGTGTACTTCTTTCATACTGGCTGAAGTCCATATTCATACAGCAATTTGGGAAGTACATCATTTTAGGTCCAAAGCCCAAAAGGTCATAACAATAGAATAACAGAATAACAGAGTTGGAAGGGACCTTAGAGGTTTTCTAGTCCAACCCCCTGTTCTGGCAGGAGACCTTATACCATTCCAGCCAAGTGGTTGTCCAGCTTCCATAGTTTGGAGCACCTGCAACTTCTGAAGGTAAGTGGTTCCATTGGTCGATTGTTCTGTCAGGAAATTTCTCCTGGTGCTTTGAAGCAGATAGGAGAATACATACAGTACATGATGTAGAAGCATCTTTTAGTACTTGTGCTGTCCAGACAGTTTATAGTGAATTGGGATAGTTAGTTAGGAATTGGGAGCTGTCCCCTTAAGGGAATGTATCATGGTAAATGTAGCTAAGGTATCTTGGGAAATGTAGTGCATATCATGTGGCCACATCTGTAATCCTGATTGGTCACTGAATTGACCCTTGGTTGGGTTGTGGGAGGTTCCTTCTCGCTTGCCTGAACCCAGCATCATGTTGGCATCTCACCTCCTTGCTCCTTTTACACCATAAAGTCCATCCTTTTACACCATGAAGTCAGCTATGCAGAGAATTGGACATTGAGATGAATCTCGATGTAACTGTGAGTTATATTTGAGGATGCCTGATGAACCAATAGAGACTTTGTATGGATGCCTTTGTGGAGTTTAAGTCTGTCTCCCTTAAATTCAGCTAGTAATTAAAGGACAGAAAAGTAAAAGGATGGTTATATCTTCGAATTCCCATGAAAAGTAAAAGGAATATTGCTTATCTGAACTCCCTCAGTAAAAAGACAGTTAATTTGGACTCCCAAAAGCAAANGGGGGGGGGGGGGCAGAAATCCCATTCCTCAAGAGAAAAACAAAAAGTTTCCTGTTGGCTCTCTTTGAATTATTCTGTTTTCTCTGCTGAATCAATGACTGTTTGCAAAAGAGAGGGAACTGAGGCAAGAATTTGTAATATTTCCCCAGCCCTTCAACCACAAAGAATGAGGAAGTTTTTCGTCTGTATTTCCTTAAAAGGTACAATACTCAAAAGCAACACTTTTTCCTAGGTTTACAAAGTAGCCATGCAACCCAAAGGAAGCATGTGTTTAAATTAAGAAGGTGCTTCCCACAGTATTCCCATCCCTCCTTCTCTCCTCCTGGTGTGAGTATCAGAGAATTCTAGATGAATTCCAAGAATCCTGCAGTTCTCATTGTCCAAGGTATTCTAGGCAGACCGATGGGGGAGATGAACATTGAGGTCTTTTGCAATCTTGCATGCTGAACTCTTTACATAATTATGAGTCATCAAGATTAAATTTACTTGGTTAATAAGATAGATTTTTTTAAAACTTCCCATTATGGGACCGAGAGGCTTCCATGAACCTGAGCCTCTCTGCTGCACCTTAACTAATATAATGTTAGTTTGGCTGTCATATATACGCAAAGATACAAACACATACATCAGGGTTGTACGGAAATGATGCCTTCAGTTTTTAAGTTAAGGCTAGGTCACACTGGCCAACAGATGCAAAACATATGCAAAAAGGACACAGCGGACGAGCAAAATTTCGGGGGTGGCTCCATCCGTTGTTAT
>BHFT01063596.1:0-22398 GCA_004320025.1 Laticauda laticaudata
ACATTTCTGTATGCGATCCGGTAAAGGGAGTATGCAGGTCGAAGCAGACTTTAAGGTGGTTGGGGTGAGTGATGAATCCCAAGAGGTCAAGATTTTGGAAGAGGTTGAGATTGGAATTGATGATGTGGTTACTGAAACCGAAATATTGTATATTTCGGATTCAGGGGTGAACTTGCTAGGAAGAGACTTGTTGGATGTTTTTTGGAATAGAATGTGGGAAGAAAAGAAGGAAGTTTGCAAGAAAAGAGAAAGCATGTGTATGTTAACAACAGAAGATGAGAAGATATCATCGGATGTGTGGGCAGGAGTTGAAGGGGTTAGTAGGATGGCAATACAGCCCATTCAGATCAAGATACAACCAGGGATAACTAAACTGTGGACTCCACAATATTCCCTGAGTAAGAGAGGTAGGGAAGGGTTGAAACCAGTGATTGACAGATTATTGAAACAGGGACTGTTGGAGCCTATATGTCACCGTTCAATTCAAAGTTTTAGCAGTAATAAAAAAAGGATGGGAAGTATAGATTGGTTTAATGATTTGGAGGAAGGATCAATGAGATAATGGTTCCTAGATTCCCAGTGGTTCCTGACCCCTATACCATCTTGGGGCGAAATCCCTCCCAAAGACAAATGGTTTACTGTAATAGATCTGAAGGACGCCTTTTTGGGCATGCCCCTTTGGAGGAGGGGAGTAGAGACTTGTTTGCTTTTGAATGGAATGATCCTGAAAGTGGAAGGAAACAGCAGTTGAGTAGACAGTTCTTCCTCAGGGATATACCGAGAGGTGCGGAAAGCGTTGGGATTATTGGGGTATTGGCAGAATCTGGGTAGACCAATTCAGAGCGTTGGCACAGTTTTTCATAGAAAGTTGCCTGGAAGTGGGAGAGCACATAGAATGGGAGGAGAGAGATATTAAAATGTGGGAAGTGCTGAAGAAGGCTTTGTCAACCGCTCCAGTTTTAGCCTTTCCAAACCTGAAACTACTGTTTCATTTGTATGTGGCAGTGGCTCAGGAAACAGCACTTGGAGTCCTTTGCCCAAAAGAGGGGGGGCCAGTACCAGCCGGTAGCCTTCCTAAGCAAGGGTTGGAGCGGTTGTGAAAGGATGGCCAGTTTGTGTTCAGGCTGTGGCAACAACAGCAATGTTGGTGGTGGAGAGCAAAGAAGTTGACTTTTGGGGCAGCTTTGGTGTGCATTCGCATCATCAGGTCAACTCAATGTTGAGCCAGCTGGCTACCACTTGGATGACCGAAGGGAGGATATTGAAGTATGAAACCATTTTGAGAATCAGTCCTGATGTGGTAATAGGGATAGACAAGAATCTGAATCCCCAGAATTCTTGGAGGGGAGAAGGCAGGCATGGGAGCCGGAAACCATGATTGTCTATTGCAAGTGATCTCATGACGAAGTTATAGAGGACTTGAAGAGACTCCATGGAAGAAGGGAGAGAGGTGATTTATAGATGGATCTAGCAGGGTGGAAAATGGAAAGCGAAAATCTGGGTTTGCAATAGTAACCGGGGAAGGTGAGGTGATAGAAAAAGGGTCACTTCCAGCTGCTTGGTCAGCCCAGAAATGTGAATTGCTTGCCCTGACCAGAGCCTTGGAATTGGCTGAGGGATGGAAGTAACTTATTTGGACTGATTACAAGTATGCATGGGGGTGGTGCACACATTTGGGAAAATCTGGAAAGAAAGAGGGGTATATCAAGGCAGATGGGAAGCAAATAGAGCAAGTGCAGTTAGTAGAGCAAGCCTTTGAGGCATTGCAACTCCCTAGCCGAGTATCAATTGTCCATGTGAACGCACATCAGAAGAGGAATACACCGGAGGTGTGTGGGAAACTGATGGGCGGATAAATGGGTGAAGGAAGCCGCAGGGGAGATAGAGTTTGTAATGGTATCTATACCAATACTAGAAAAGGAGGATGAGAAGGAGGAATGGGAGCCAGAGGAAAAGGAAAAGTTGGAGTTGAAGAAAGAGGGATGTGTCAAAACCCCAGAGGGATGGAATACGTCGGAGGGAGTCAAGGTGGTGTCACCCATTGTCATGAGGGGATATTGGAGAAAGTTCATTGAAGGAGGACATTGGGGGATGGAGGCCTTGGTCATGGTCCATTAAACCTCACTATTGTCAGTCTGAAGATGTGGACAGTAGCTCAGGCATCTGCTAGAAATGTTTGATTTGTTTGAAAGTAAATAAGAAAACGTCACGCAAGAAAGAGATGGGAGGGCAACCCCTAGTGGGTTGGCCTTTTCAGAGAGCACAAATTGATTTCACTGAGTTGCCAGAAAAGGGGGGTGGAAATACCTGCTAGTGATCAAGATCAACTAACGGGGTGGATAGAGGCTTATCCCACTAGAAGAGCCACAGCTCCCACAGTAACCAAGAATTACTAGAACAGATCATCCCACGATATGGAATTATGGAAGCAATAGATTCAGACAGGAGGAACTCCTTTCCACCCAAGGTTCTGCAAAGTAGTAATGGAGGTGGTGGGAGTGAAATGGAATTACACACCCCATTCCTTCTGGAATCCAGTGGGAAAATTGAGAGGGCAAATGGGAATTGAAGAAACACTTGACCAAACTACAACTTGAAAATGGCTTGCCATGGACAAAGAATCTTCCCCTAGCTCTGCTCAGGATCAGAACTTGTCCAAGAAAGACACAGGGGTCTCTCCTTTGAAATGCTGATGGGAGACCCTATTTGGCCAAACTAGGCAATCCATACCAGAGTTCAGGGACTTGTTCCTTTGGAAATATTTGCTGCACTGTCCCGGTCTTTGCTTTCTCTTCACAAACAGGGACTGTTGGTGCAACGACCACCTTTGGCTGGTAGCCAACACTCACACGAGGCTGGAGACTGGGTCCTGATAAAGACTGGAGAAGTGAGAAACTGCAACCTAGCTGGGAAGGCCCTCCAGGTGCTGTCTGACGACTGAATCGGCAGTCCGTACTTGGGAAGGAGGCTGGACGCATTACAGCAGAAGTCAAGGAAGCACCGGAACCTGAGAAACCTTGGAGAGCAATCCCAGTGGAAGGTCAGCTGCTAAAGGTAACTTTGAAGAAATGGCCAGCAGAAACTACCATGGAGGTGTTGGCTGAACTCTGGAGGGAACTCTTTGTTACAACTATATTTGCCATTAGTAAACATAAGAAGTTCACAATATGTTGGACCTGCAGGTGGACTTGGGGACAGACTTGGTGGGATGGCAATGTGTTCATAAGGATCTCAGAAGAAGTCTCACAGGCCTTGAACATCACCAATTGCTGGTTATGCATGCACATGCCAGGAAGAACAGGTGAAGGATTGATCCTTTCCGCTCTTCCACTTGATCAAGAACAGACTAAAACCACAGGGAGATGGGGACAGTTAAATATGGTGTAAAACGAAATATAACAGGAAGGATTTTTGTTCATTTAAGGGAATGGCATATGTATGTTTTAAGAGAATGAAACTGGATGGCTCCATTTAGAAGATTGGGGAAAAATGTAATAAGACTTTTGATATGCCACATCATCCTGTAGTAACCATAGCTTTTTCCAAGTGTTATCAGAAATTAGATTATAATCAAAACCAGCATCAGATTGTGTATGTATTTTGAAGATATGATCAATTGGACCTGAACATCAAATCAGATCTATGCTATGGAAAACTTTAGGTGGGTATTTGTGTGGGAAATATGCATACAGGGAGATGCCACCTCACTGAGTGGCCCCATGTACAATCGGGTATGTGATACCGGTGATATCTAACTAGATGGCCTTCCTCAAGGCTGGATACCATAATAAAAGAGACTCCGAATCTGGCCTACCAGAGTCTCTGGACCCAAGTTTCCCGTGGTCTAATAACACCATTGGGAGTAGCTATGAACTACCGAGATATACATATTCTAAATAATTTCACGGTAGCAATGTTCAATGATACAATAAGAATATTCAAATAATCAACACTGAGCTTTCTGAAGTAAGACAGGTTGCTCTACAAAATAGGTATGCTTTAACATTGTATTAGCTGCAAAAGGGTGTGTGTGTGCTCTGATTTCATTCACATTGCTGTGTATACATCCATGATTTCCAACCCAATATTACAAAGACAGTAAAAGTAATGAAGAACGTATTCATTCTAATCCATTATCACAAAGAGGTGACTCCTCATTGCCAGACCTGTGGGGAGCAATATGGTGTTGGCTTCCCAGCTCCACTTGGTTGAGATCTACCATCATGGGAATTATATTGATTATTATATGCTATGTATTGTTGTGTTGTTGTGTTCAGTGTTTTCCTGCTGCAATAACAATGTGTGGGAAGATAGGGAAATCCTTGGGTTTACGATTTGAGAAGCAGGAAACAGAACCTCTGATGATGTATTCAGAAAGAAACCACTCTGAAAGAAGCAGGGGATCTGCTGCTTGCAGTTTGAGACAAGAGTGGAACAAAGAAAAAAAGGGGGATTGTGAGCAGAACCGAAGTCATGTTGGAATGGCCCATTGAATTGAATAAGGAAGTGTGTCTCAACTCAGTAGCTCTGCTAGATAAGGAAGTGTTCCAGTTTGTGCACAAGAGAGAAAAAAACAGGATGATGATAGAACAATGGGGAATTGTAATAAAGTGCTGATGTGTCAGAAACTGTTGTAACTGCTTTTGCCAGATAGGGAACACATAAACCTTCAAAATGTATATGTGTCAATTGAAAACAGGAAGAATGTGAGCTAACCCCTTGTACAAGGGGGCGGACAGTTAGGGTATAAAAGTGCTTCCTGAATTTTTTTCTGGGTTCCTTCAATGCCTGAGGGGACCCGCTTTTGCAAACGTGTAATAAACCCTTGTTTTCCTTGGATGAACAAATCTTTTGGTGGTCTTTTCATCAGTGCCACCTCACCGTGTTATTGGAGGGTGGCATCTAATATTTCTGAAATATGGGATTCTGCTGAAATATAAAAGCTGTGATTTCCAGTTGAGCTGTACAATTTACATAAAATCTCCTTCATATTTTGCATAAAATACTTAATGGTTGCTGAAATGTGGTGTAATGTGGCTTGATTAAACATAGATGCCAACATCTGCTGATAAGCACTTGGATTTTTTTCTCCATGATCATTATCTGGGTTATTACAAACTGCACAGAGCAAAGTAGAGTAGAAAAATACAAAGAAAGGGAATGAAATATGCATGGGAACTATTATGGAATCCAAGCACTATGAGAAGAATCTAAAATTTATGAAGTTCTTCTATACTTGGTTCTTAAATTTTCTTGGATTTTGTTCATACAAGTAATATGTAAATCATCTTTTCAAAAATTAATATTTCTAGATGGTTGTATTCTGTTTGGCCTTTATTGAGTGTGAGTTTGGCCTCAATTATGACTTAAATACACCCTGATGTACTTTTAGCCAAAGAAAACAATTTTGCTAGAACCATTTGGCATTTCCCAACTAAGAATAGTAGAGTCACATCCAAAATCACAAGTGGCCAGCCATATAAATTGAACCAATTAAATTTAATTAATTATAAACCTGACTGTGTCTAGAGACTTGGGGGTCTCAGGGAAATAGCGAGTTAATGAGGTGGCTACATTAACATCTAATATTCTCTCCTAGTCTTTTAATAATATTAATAATTTTAAATTATGGGATTTTTTTAAATACAATGGCTTTATGGGTTTTTTGTAACTGTATGCCACCCAAAATCAGGTCTTGTCAGATGGGCAACCATATCACTATAAGAAAGAAAGAAAGAGAGAAAGAGAGAGAGAGAGAGAGAGAGAGAGAGAGAGAGAGAGAGAGAGAGAGAGAGAGAAAGAAGAAAGAGAGAAAGAAAGAAAGAAAGAAGAAGAGCAAAGAAAAAGAAAGAAAGAAAGAAGAAAAAAAGAGAGAGAGGGGGGAAAGAGAGAGAGAATGAATTCAAGGATCATTGGGAACATAACAGTTCTAGATGAATTATCATATTTTTTGCATGGACAAAGATGCAGATATATGGTGAGCTTATATCTGCAATGCACTCCTGCTATACATGTCTGAAAAGTAAGTCTGAGTTTTGCTGTGATTGCTGCACACTGTGTGAGTGAAGTTCTAAATCTTCTTTATTCCCATATTGTAAACCATCTTTCAAAATCAACAATACTTTCCAGATACATAGACAGAAATTTACGTAACTGTAGACTTAATTACCTTTAGAAAAACAATACAATGTAGTACCTAATTACTACTGTTTTCAGATAATTATTTGATCATGCAGACATGATTCTTTATAAAGAAATATGGTTTAGATTTGTTTTTTCTGGGAAATAAACCAATCCATTTCGGTTCTTTTCAGAACTTTATGCAGGTATGGCATACAATTTTATTTCTTCTGCATGCTGTCAAAGTGTGTTTCTTAATTGCATTAAGCATGATTGCATGGCTTGCCTGAGGTTCTTTACTTGTGATTCTGTGCAGTGTGTTTTGAAATTGCTAACTGCTGTTTTTCCTGCCATTATTACTTGGGGGGATGGAGGTGGGTAGAAGGAAAGACTGGGATATTTGATAATTCTGTGGAAACCAACAAACAGAATGTTTAATGAAAGTTTCAAAGCATTTTGTACTGACCAGATTAACTGTTGAAATTTACGGTAAGTCATGAAAAGCAAGGTATAGTCCAGACTTTCTTCTTTCACAGAATTAAGTATTTTGTTAAGGTAATTCTGTTATGAGCTTCTGCTACAGATGAGCAATCAGTCCATTTATTTAATGAGCCAAAAATATATGTTGTAGTCATTCTCCCAAAAGGAAGTGTTCCAAAATACTTTTTCTTAACTAAGTTGGAAATGCCATGCAGCCACATTAAATACATTTATTTTAGGGGCAAGGCCAAGACTTGTGTGTGTGTGTGGGGGGGGTGATATTTATAAATTCCTTGATAATATTGTTCAATTCAAACCAGTTCAAGTTATAGAGAGCTTAAAGCTTAATCAGTCTTATTGCAAACTATTTTACTTCATGGATAAAGCAATCCTTAGGATTAAGAGAAGAATTTATTGCAAAAGCACTAGCACTGTGCCAGTGTGAATGGAAAAAAGCAAAGGGGGATTGCTCTGCCAACTCTAATATTTGCATAATTTCATTTCAGGGAACTTTATATCTTGGTGGGACAGATACTTGAACAGAACATTGAAACTGCTGAAAACTATCACTTTTTCCCTATCATTGGAGGTGCCTCATGTGCCATCATTGCTATCACTTAGAATCTAGCTGATGTAAAGTACAACAGATGTCAACCTTAACCAATATAATGAAAGAAAAATACCAGGATACTTAATTTGATGGAAAAAAATAAATGAAACCAATGAAAATTTATCTTAGGCATTTGACAGGTTTCCTGTTGTTTTCTGGAATGTGATCTTATCAATTCATTACTTAAAAGCCATTATTTTAAGCTTTTAAGATGACCATAAATTGCTGTGTAGATTTCTTTTATGGGGCAAATTAAAATAATTTCAGCCATTTACTAAAAGAAGCTGAAAAATCTATCTAAATCTAAATTTAGATTTAGATCTAATCTAAAATGCTTTTTATACAAATCAAACCTTGTTTGATCATTTTAACTTCCAGTTTCATATTGCATTAGCTTAGATCTTGCAAGATTTTTTTTATGGTGGCATTGTCAATCCTATACAATCATTTTCATTTAATTTATTCTGGAAGACCTTGAGCTGATTTAGAGCAACCTTGAACAGCCTTTTAGCTTTGATATTAGAAATGCAGTGACAGGAACACATAGGAACTGGCTAACACAGTGATACAAATATTGTTTACCAAATATAATGAAGTGAAGCAAGAAAAAAACTTATTGAAATTGATGCTGTTTTTTTAAAAAAATCATACAATAATGATTATATATCCTGCCACTTTAAACCCTAAATATGGCTACTGGAGGAAGGATCTACTGAATGAGATTTTAAATGCTACTTTCTCTTAAGAAATCAAAGAAAGCTTTTATGACATTAACATATGCACATAGAGACATGTACAATGAGAAACAACCATTCAGCAATTCTTTTGTAGCTTTGTATATCATGCATAACATATCATGAAGGTATGGAAGGGTGCATCTTGATTTGTGAAATTTACCCAACCATCAGCTCAAATCTTTTGATATTATTTGATATTATCTTCTAAGGGATAACATTTATTGTTCTCCATGCAATTAAATTGCTATTTTATGAATTCCTTCTGTGGTGAAATACATTTTAGACCAGGGCTGTCAAACTCCCAGCCCATAGGCCGGATGCATCACACACTGGCCACACCCATGCCCAGTTTAGTGAAGGGGGAAAAAGTCCCGATACATCACATGATGCCACCGTAACAATGTGAGTTTGACACCCCTGTTTTAGGCATACAATCTGCTGACACTCTTTATGATTTTATGTAATCATGCACACACGTTTGAAAAGGTGCAAAATAAAAAAGTAGAATCAAAACTAATAATATTTTAATCAAAACTAATAATATTTCAAATGCTATAGCATTGGAACCGGACACAGTTACAGTAGAGGAGATAGGAGTTGACATTATCTCATTTCAGGTGCAGTGATTTCCTTTCCTGAAGAAATTTCCATGCAAGTGTATCTAGAAGTTACTCATTTTTCAAAAACCGCTCCATAAAACACTATTTTATATATTTTATATACCATATCTTTGATCTGGGTTGTTTTTGGAAAAAATTGATATAAGTTCTTCCCAAGAACTCTTCTCACAAAAAGAACCAAATCTTTGTAAGGTTCTTGTCCAGAAAGCCTCAGTATTTTACAGAAATTGTATACTAGTTGTGGTTATAGTTCCAAAAAACAGCTTGCTGAAGATACCCAGTCTGGTCTCCTTCAACAGTGTTTAGTTGCAATTAATCCTAGAACCATGGGAGATGGGATGACCAGAAGGATTATATAATCTTAAAATGTGAAAAAAAGAAAAGGAAACCATCTTAAACCATCTTTTGTTCTTTTGAGAGGAAAACATCTTAAAAACTTGTAAAGAAGGATGAACCATAGGCTCCATAGATAAAAGATGTGGCATTTACCATAAGGAAATGTTTCCTTCTTATGAAGAATGATCTTCTAGAAAGTTACAACTCATATGCATTATTTCTAATCCTAATTTCTAGGGTAATGAAAAATAATTTCTCTTATGAGCTCTAGGATAGTAATTATAGTTTTATTAACTTTTAAGTGGAGCTTATAGGTAGTTGTAATCAGTGATGTCATCAAAGTAAACCATCAAAACCCACTTGATACAAATATCACCAGTTTATGTACCTTATTGCATGTGACATGTTGCTTAATACTGTCAGAAAAGGCTGCTTGCCATCCCTAAACTAATGAATAACATAACCCTCTACTCAATTGTATTGACTTCTGTTAACTCTAGGTCTTGACTATATTGAAAATCTAGGCTATTTTGAAATAAATTCTATTTCAACTGCTTTTGAAACAAATAAAATCCTAATATAGCTTGGAAAGTCAGTTTGGCAAAGTGGTTAAAGCATCAGGCTAGAAACCTGGGAGACTGTGAGTTCTAGTTTTAGATTGTGAGTTCTGGTCTTGTCTTAAGGCTAGGTCCCACTGGCCGACGGATGCAAAACGTATGCAAAAAGGACACAGCGGATGAGCAAAATTTCGGGGTGCTCCAGTCCGTTGTCATCCTGCTCCAAAAGTTTCAAAAAATTTGCATAAACACAGAACAGAAACAGAAAAGGAAAAGACGTCGGTACGATCCGGGTAGTATGTAGTGGGGATGTATGAAGTATGTTCATGGAAGCCTAGGAGGATTGTATATATAGGCGAATCAAACCGTTCACTGATCATTAGGAAAATGCCTTTATTTGTCTTATTATAATACGTTTGTTACTGAAGTGTAGATTGTTCGTGTACCTTTTGTTTCCTCTTTACTTTGATTTTTCCGTTTTCAGCTCGCACAGGAATGTGGAGTTGAGGGAAGATGCCCAGAGCATGCAAGAAAGAGGGATTAGGACAGCTGGACAACTTTAACGAGATGATAGAACTGAGAACATAGAGACGATGTCTAGTTGACTGACGTAATGTCGTCCGGATTGTACTACTCCCACACAGGTGGGAAAGATTTTCATCCTTCACTAAAGTTTTGCGGTGAGGGCAGGCTTCATTCACAAACTTCTTGCGGTCTATAATTCTCTTCTCAGTTGGATGTGCACCCAACCGGGACTTTTATTTATCTTGCTCACAGAGAACTGTTTTACATTCATCAATCTAAGAAGTGTTATGTTCAGCTAGTGCAGTTCTTTTGAAGGCTGACAGTAAGGCACATCGTATTTCAATGAGTACTACAACAGAATGCATAGCGCTGCTTTTCATATAGTGTTTTCTTAACGTTTTATACTCATCCTCTGTGCATCTTTTTACATCCTCTTTGCATCCGTTGGTGCAGTGGGACAGGGGCTTGAGGCACAAAATCAGCTGGAGATCTCAGACTTAAGAAGGAAGAAAAATCTTGCCAAAAAAACTGCAAGAAACCATCTAGGCTTTCTGCAAGAAAGCAATAGAATGGGAAAATGTTTTATTTTTGTTGAGGTGTATGTGACTCTTAAATTCAGGAAAAAGTACTGTTAAATTTATACCCAGATTTCCTGTGTTTTCTGAAAGTTAAATAATACATCTATATTATTTTGAAACACATAAATCCCATCATCTCATTAAGCAATGAAAAAATAAACATGGCAATCAAACCTTTTCTTAAGGCTTTGAGCTTTTTTGTGGGCAAATAAAAGCTAGTACAATCTGTGCAAAAAAGATTTAATTAGGAGTTTGTGACTGAGGAGATACACATATTCTCATAATGACTTTGTACATGTGCAAAGCACATTCAACAAGAGGAATCTTGCTACATGTACAGAGAAGAGCAAATAGATTTCCTTTAGTCAAGATGGTATTTATCACATACCATAACATCTTTTGTTACATTGAAATTTGATTTTTTAAAGTTCTGTGCATAATCAAATCAAACTGTTATTGAATTCAAATATCAGCATAAAGAGGATGGTGTGCAAAGAATTTTAAAAAAAACACACTCATCAGAAATATAAAAATTAAAAATGTGTTTTGAAAATTAAAGGCCCACAGTTTTGAAGATGTTGGAATCCAAAGAGGAGTTTGAAGATTTTGCTAACTGCTATACATCATTGGAGTTATCCTCTCGTACTTGGAGCAATCCAACTTTATGCTTTTTAAAGATTCCAAAAATATAATCCCAGAGCGATACCGAGGACGAAAATGAAGATGTCCACAGACTTCAATCAGACAAGAAATGGCGGGAAAAGAGAAGAAACAGGCTGGAGTTTCAGTGTGCGGGATGCGGGTGCAACCACCCGTGAGCTGAATGCAGGTTCCTCAATGCAATCTGTAGGGCTTGTAACAAACGGGGGCACATCGAAAGGGTCTGCCGAAACAAAAAGAGCTATAGTCCTAAANAAAGATGCGGCAGCAAACCCCCCCCCCCCGCCCCAGACATGAAGAAAGACAAACCGGAAGCAGATGGAACCGAAGCAAAGGAACCAGTGACAGAGAGGAAACGAACCAGATGGTAACCATCGGAAATGCCAGGGCAGAAAATGGGAAGAAGGTCCGGATAGAGGTGAGCATCGAAGGGGAGCCCTGTGAGATGGAAGTCAACTCAGGGTCTTTCCTGTCGATGGTATCCTGGAATACCATCCGGCGCCTGATACCGGACATTAAACAAAAAGAATTACAGAAACAAAAACTGATTTTAAAAGACTACAGGGAAATTGAATCCCGGTAGTAGGCCTTGGACATTTCCTCGTCGAATTTAAGAACCACGCCGAAATCTTGCTACAAAAAAAGAGACTAATTTTAAAAGACTACCAAGGAAATTGAATTCCGGTATTGGGCCTTGGACATTTCCTTATCAAATTTAAAAATCTTTCCTCTGACCATCGTCGACCGTGATCGCCCTAGTCTGCTAGGGATAGAATGGTTTGCGCCTCTGGGAATCGGGATGACCAGGATAAACCGCATTGCCGCAGTCAACTGGGAGGAGAGCCTGCTCCAAGAATTCCAAGATGTTTTCAACGGGACCCTAGGTTTCGTTTAGCCTAGACCCGAAAATAGCTCCCATCCGTTTAAAAGCCAGACACGTCCCGTTTGCCTTAAAACCCAAAATTGATGAACAATTAAACAAAAATTAATAGCACAAGGGGTGTGTAGAGCCAATCGACATGCCAGGTGGGAAACACCCATTGTGCCTCCTGTAAAACCAGATGAGTCAGTGCGCATCTGAGGAGACTATCAGGCAACCCTAAACCATGCGCTCCAACAAAAGGCATACCAGTGCCGGTGGTGCAACACTTATTGCACTCCCTAGGGGGAGGAAATTTTTTTTGCGAAGCTTGATCTCGTACAGGCGTACCAACAGCTACCCCGTTGACCCCACTACCCGCAGAGGCATAGACTATTATGACAATAGAGGGGCATTCAAGTGTAACCATCTCCAGTTCAGCATTAGCGTTGCCCCAGCGGTGTTCCAACCTCATGGAGTGTCTGTTAAATGGAATCAAGGGTGTCGTCCCTTATTTTGATGACATTCTGATGTCAGCAAAAAACGCCAACCAACTAGAGAGCAGATTAAGGGAAGTTTTAAGAAGATTTAGAGATGCAGGCCTTAAGGTAAAGCGAGAGAAATGTAATCTAGCCACCAACCAGGTCGAGTTTCTGGGCTACCTAATAGAATGAACAAGGAATACACCCCACCAAAAAAAAAGATAAGGCAATCAAAGAACGCACCTAGACCTAGGAACAAAACTGACCTTCAGCATTCCTAGGTCTCATAAATTTCTACAATATGTTTCTGCCCCATAAGGCAACCATAGCAGAACCTTTACATCAGTTGTTTAGACAAAAAAAACTACCTGGAAATGGGGCCACCGGGAACAAGCAGCATTTCAGTGTATCAAAGACCATTTAACGTCTAACACTGTTTTAATCAAGTATAGTAATACCCTGCCTTTGACAGTCACCTGTGATGCATCGCCTTTTGGAATTGGCGCCATCCTGAGCCACAAGCTTCCAGACAGCAGACAGGCACGGTCGCTTTTTTATTCAAAGACGCTTTCCAAGTCAGAACGCAATTACAGCCAACTCGACAGAGAAGCCCTCGCCAATCATTGCCGGAGTCAAAAGATTCCATGAGTACCTTTACGGCAGAATTTTTCAATCATCACTGATCACAAACCCCTGTCAGGAATTCCTAGCAGGAAACAAGCCAACACCAAACATTCTGTCACCTAGAATGATGAGGTGATCTGAATTCCTTGTTGCCTACACCTACATGCTGATTCACCACCCAGGAAAGACCCTCACCCATGCCGACGCCCTGAGCCGTTCCCCGCTGCCCATCACAGAAGAGGACCCCAGCTCCCACTGTCTCCACAGTTCAACTCGAGACCTGCCCGAACCTGCCACTAACCACAGTGGATGTCACGAGAGCCACTGCAAAAGACCCTTTGACAGCTCACATCTGAATTGGGTAGGTAAGGGCTGGCCGGAAGAGAACAAAACTGAGACTTTTAAGGCCATTTCGCCACCCGACAGACTGAACTGTCTATCGGAAAGGGCTGTATTTTGTGGGGTGACAGGGTGGTGAACCAAACAGACTCCAGGAAGATGTTTTGTGCATGTTGCACGAGGGGCCCTGGGCAAAGTCAAAATGAAAGCCCTGGCCAGGAGTTACGTCTGGTGGCCAGGGCTGGACAAGGACATTGAACGTTGGGTGGCAATATGCCATGACTGTCAAAAATCTCAGGCCTACCCCCCACAGGCACCAGTTAGGGAATGGGAAATTCCCTGGGATCCATGGTCTAGACTACATATTGACTTTGCTGGGCCGACAAAGGCACAACTTTTTTTAATAGTTGTGGATTGCCTACTCGAACTGGTTAGAAGTCATCCCTCATGGCTTCCACAACACGAGGCAGTAATGAAACAGCTAGACAACTTTTTGCCACGCATGAACTGCCTGATATACTGGTGGTTGGACAATGGGCCCCAGTTTACCATGTTAGCATTCGATCAGTATTTAGCTGCCCAAGGCAATCCAACATGCTTTTACGGCGCCGGCTCATCCAGGTGCAAACGGCAGGGCTGAACGCATGGTTCGGTACACTAAGGAGGGCCTGGATAGAATGGAAACGGGGGACGTGCAAGAAAAACTAAACTGATTTACTAACCCTAACAGATTAACTAACCCCTAGCAGCACAAACCAACAAAAGCCCAGCAAAACTCCTAATGGGTAGGAAATTGCGTTCCTACCTCAAGAGACTGCACCCCACTTACACCTGGGATTAACCCCTCGACTCCTCCAGCAATACCGTGCATTTGAAATAGGTGACCTGGTCTTGCGAAAAACTCACCAGGGACCCATTATGGCTTCCAGCCACGATCACCCAGATCACAGCCCCCTGGTCTTCCCGACTACTCCTAGATGACAGAAGAGAATGGAAGCGGCAACATCGACCACTTCGTTCTCGCACCAAAAACACACCAGCGCCCAAAAATAAATACCGATCAAAAAACCAACCAAGGAAGGGGGGAATACAAAATAATAAAAAAGGGAGAGACGAACCTCCATATACAAGACAACAAAACACTACACAAAGACTATCAAACAAAATCAAAAGAGCACCACGGTTAGATGAACCCCAAATGAGAAGTCCGGAGGCAGGAGACGAAGTGAGGCCTTCCTGGAAGGAGAACAGCCAGGCCAGCTGACAACCCAGACAAACCAGGAGGGAGTGGCGGAACCATTTCAACCGGCTCGAGAAACTCAGGTGGGAGCAGCAAGGCGACCTCACCCTTCCAGGAGGTTCCATGGAGAAGGAACAGAGAGACGCAAATCCCGTCCGAACCGCTTGAAGACCATGCCAAAGACTGAGCTGCGCAGGTCAACCAGGACTCGAAAAAGCCCCACCTACCTGGTGTGACTCCGTGACACACGTTGGACTGAACCAAGGGGGAGAGGTGTTATGCGGAACTTGGTTGGCTCCAAGTTCCCGATTCTGATTGGCCGAAAAGGCCATTCTCGGATTGGCCCATTAGAGAACCAATCCGATTGGCCTGCTGGTCGGCGGAGCACTTAAAGTGTGTCATTGGCCACAAGCCATGAGCAAAACCTCTATATAAAGGGCTGCCGGCTGGGTTCTGTTGTTCCGTTACCATTGCTTTACTGAATTAAATAAAGAGTTTTTTGTTGGAACCTGGTTCTCGCACAACTTATTTTCCAGACGGAACACATAAATTATATATTCCTTTATCATAGACTATTTAACATTGTGGGGTAGTTGGGAAAAGAAAGGGAGAGATAATAATGGATGAGTGAATTGACATTTTAACTCAAAAAAATGGAATTTGACCTAGGTAGGGATAGAGAGAGAGCTGAAGAAAAAGTGTTTCAAGTATGCAAATTAACTCCATCTTAATTGACTATAAACGGGATTGAGAAAGTTGGTGTTCATAAGGAATGGCAATATTATTCTGCAGATAAGATTTTTACATTTACTACTCTTCAACTTTCAGATATATCTTTTCATCAAACACAGGGCTTCTGCAATTAAACAAAGTCTATGTGAAGCCTCCCAAATACATTATTAGAAATATTGTAGCTACTTTGAAATTATATTCTTGTTTAAGTTTGTAAGATTTTAGAGGAAAAAATGGCTGAGTGTAAAATTAGTCAACTGTCGGGTAAATTGCCCAAGCCTGGTGGAGAAAGATCAGAACATGTTTGAGCCTTCCATTCATTTAGTTCGTGAGGCAACCAAAAACAAAAGATCTTGGGTGCCTCCATTTATAGGTGATGGATTTTGCATGAGATCATGGAAAACATCTGGTATGAGCCTAATTTAAGTTTCAGAACTAATTTCTCATATTGTAGCTTCTCTGATGTAGTTGGTTAAGGCCTGTCACACTGCCCAATGGATGCAAAATGGACACAACGGACGAGAAAAATGTTCCATCCGTTGTTATCCGCTCTCAGAAGGGGCAAAAATTTGCATAACACCGGAGTGAATAACACGGACGTGGGGAGGACGCAGGGCGGATGGAAAGCGGATGCGGAACAGAAAGCCCAGCTGATGGAAGCGGATGGGAGCGGATGGCACATCCGCTAGGCTTCCGGGGGACCTCAGCAAAGCGGACACAGAACGGATACAGTGGATGCAGAACGGACGCCGAACGGATGAAGCGGATGCAGAGCGGATGCACAGTGAAGCCTAGCGGATGCCGAGCGTTAATTGCGCATGTGGGGAGGATCATTGCGTCAGCCCGTGGATATAACGGAAGCAGCTTGGAAGCAGGTCGCATTCAGAGGAAAGACCTGCTGCCGGACGGATTGACTGCCTTGCCTGCCCTGCCTGCATGTCTGCCTAAAAGCCTTGCTGCCAGCCTCCCTGCCAGCCTCCCTGCCAGCCTTGCTGTCTGCCTGCCTGCCAGCCTTGCTGCCAGCCTCCCTGCCAGCCTTGCTGTCTGCCTGCCTGCCAGCCTTGGTACCTGCCTGCCTGGCAGCCTTCCTGCCGCCTTGGTGGCCTGCCTCCCTGCCAGCCTCCTGCCAGCCTTGGTGCCAGCCTTGGTGCCTGCCTGGCTGTCACCTTGGTGCCTGCCTCCCTGCCAGCCTTTCCTGCCAGCCTTGGTTCCTGCCAGCCTCCCCTGCCAGCCAGCAAACCCCACAACCATGCTGAAGCACAGCAAGCCTCAGCCATCTGCTGCCAGCCCTTGCCAAGAGGGGACAGGGCTACCCATCCGCCCCCTGGCCCTCACTCTGGTTCTGCTGGGCTTCTGCAGCACGGGCTTCGCTCTTCTGGGGCTGGGAGTTCTGCTGCTTCTGCTTTTGGAGGAGCTGATGACAAGCACTCCAGCACCAGCCACCTCCACAGCACCTGGATCCTTCACCCCTGAGACTGAGCGACCAAGAGGAGTGCCAGAGACTCATTTTGTTTTATAGCTTCTTCTTGTTAATAAACCCTATTTTTGATTCATACACTTGCTTCATTTTCTTTTTTTTAATTAAGTCCTGGTGGAAACTTTTTAGAAATGGTTTAAGCCTTTGCATGCTTGTGGGATGGGTTAAGATAGCAGTGGGATGGGCAGGGATACCTTTGGGATGGGTAATAGCTATGGGATAGATAAACCCTCCAGTGCAAGCATAGTGGGACTGTGTGGTCCACCCTCCCAGCTGCCACACCTTTTGGCCCTTTATTATCATAACAATGTAAGCATTGATCCACACATTTGAACATAAACACAAACTCTTTATTAAATGCCCTGTTCATTGTAAGGCCCACCCAACATACATGGCCCAATCTCATCAGTGTGATGAGACAGGCTGAAGGAAGCATCCATTAAGCATCTAAATCATCCTGTCTTGCACTCCACCGCTCAGCCTGGGGTTGCACCAGTGTTTCAGGAGGTTGCGCTGCTTCTCCCCCTTCACGTGAGGCTCTGTTGGGCCCTGGCACATCCCTCAGTGTCTATCAGGTTTTCGCCCTTGCCTCCATTCCCCAGGCTCCATGTCCCCATTGTCCTGTTGGAGGTCCACGAGCCTGTTTCTGGCAAGACTGGGTAGCGGGTGCGCATGAGATTGTGCAGGATGCAGCAAAGCTTCCCATGATCCTCCTCACGGTCTCTGGGCGATGCCTGCATGGTGGTGAGAAGTAACTGGAACCTGTTGGCCAGGATTGCCAAAGGCGTTCTCCCACCTTGCCCTGGACAGCCTTTAGTTGAAGATCCTCCTTCACGGGTGAGGTATTTGGAGGTGTAGGGCTTCATGAGGTAGGTTGTGAGGGAGAAGGCGTCATCCCCCACGATGAATTAGGGCACATCTTGTGTGTCGTTGGGCAGGGGGTCTGGAAAGCCACGATGAGGTTGCGTTCCAGCCTACCTTGAGGTCACTTTGCGTTGTATACTGGGCATCTGAAAGATGAGCCGTTGCCTGAAGCATCGATGTACATGAACTTGTAGTCAGCATTGCCCATGGCGAAGAGATGATGCTGAGAAGCCCTTGTAATTGAAAATAAGTGGACCCCGACTTGGCTGGAGCTTTGCAGGCCACGTGCTTCCCATCTATGGCTCCAACGGTTGTGTGGAAAGTTCCACTTCTGAAACCAGTGCCTCGGCAACTTTCTTCCATTCCTTCTTCAGTGGAGGGCACTGGAGGAGCTCCTCCTTGGTATTCTTCGATGATGGCCTGCAACCACTTCTCTGACCACAATGCTGATGGTGTTGGGTGGCACCCTCGCAGCTGTACTGCATGCTCCTTTAGGTGGTCCCTGAGGCCAGGTGGTACAGAGTGAGTGCCACCTTGGCCCAGGTTCCAGGCTGGCCGGAAGTTGGTGTTTGCCTTAGTCAACCTGGGTGTCAGCCGCTGCAACAACTCGTCAAACATGGCTGGAGCATCCTCATGAAGTTCTGGAATGCCCGAGAGTCTTCGTTCCTAGAAGTCCACCATCAGCTTGTTGTACAGTCCCGTCCTCTGCTCTTCTGGCGAACCATCTTCGTACCAGAACGCTTCTGGGCCGCTCTTTTTCTTCCTGTAAGTAGAGTTCACAGAGCATGTAGAAGGCTTCGCACTGTTGCAGAAGGATGGTGGCTACAAAAGGACTTTGTTACGAATCCACGGTGGACATGACTGGGATGCTGTGGAAGAGCAAGAGTCAGATGAAGGCTGAAGAGGTCCGCACCGCAGGGGCTTGCTGTTTCTGAAAGTGAGATCCAGATGAGTTGCTCCCCTTTTTATAGGCAGTATAGGTGTCCCCTTTGCATCCTCTAGGCATCCTCTAGGCATCCTCTAGACCATCCTTAATATCCGAGATAGGTCCCCTCTGCGAACGTTTTTTTTCGTTTTACGTGCTTTTTTCCATGCTGCATCCACTAGGCATCCGTTCTGCATCCTTCTGTGTCCGTTCCGCTTCCTCCCTGCATCCGACCGGATGCGAGTTGCGCGGATGCCTAGCAGATATAGCCAGATGCGTAACGGATCCAGAACGGATGCGTAGCGGATGCAGAAACGGACGAATTGGATACATTTTCCGCTCAAAAAGTTTTGAGCAGCTCAAAACTTTCTGAGCGGATGAAACGTCAATAAACGGATGCTGGATGGATAGAGAGGAAGCAAAACGGAGGCAGTGAGTACAGTTCGCGTTAAAAACACGGATGGCAAGCTTTTTTGTCCGTTTTATATCCTCTTTGCATCCGTTGGTGCAGTGTGACAGGGGCTTTACCTATTAATTATTGTAATGTCTCTTTTTTCCATTAACAAATTCCCAGATCAGTTTTAGCTAACAATCCTTTTCTTATTAAAAACAGGTTGCAAAATCAACTTGCTTTTTGTGTAGTTAATGTCCAAGCTTAACTACCTCTTAATTTGTCTTGCATTTATATCAGGATGTTTTATTTGAAACTTTGAAACATTGAAGCTTCACTGATTGTAATGATTAACTCCAAACTAGACCAAGAAAGCTTTAGTCTTCAGCTTTTTGCTTCTTCATTGAAACCATGAGAACATTTTTTTAAAAAAATTCAAATATTTATTTAGTTATGAAATTTGTTTGCTACTTATCTTGTATCCAACAACTCTGGACGGCTTAAAGCAGAGGTATCAAACTTAATTTCATTGATGGCTGCATCAGAGCTGTGGTTGACCCTGGCTGGCTGGCTGGCTGTGGCTGACTGAGTGGGTGTGGCCAATTGGGTGACTGTGGCCAGCTTGATGCTACTCCCCAAACTGCTGGCATGTTTCCTCTTCGCCTTGGATAGACCAGGACAGCCCATGAGCCTTGAGTTTGACACCCTCGGCTTAAAGCATAAAAACATTAAAGCATTAAAAACATTAAAATCCACAATCATAGAACAGAATGTTGAAATGCAAATCCTGAATTTTGATTATTCTTCCCCAATGTTTTATTGAAACAAAACACATTTTTGTTTCTACTGTTTTAAATTGACTGGTTTGGGCAGTTGTGACTTATTTAAAAATAGAGGATGACATTACAGATCATCTCATAACTGCAGCAGAAGACAAGGCTCATTCAAATAAACATGATTTATTCTTAGGTCTGAATATACCTTTGATGACATTGGATCATAAGCTCGAATTCTGGTTTTCTGCCTTCATGTTTTTATTAAAAATATCAACAAAGATTGCTTATATTGAGAACTTTCACTGAAATATTTATTTTCTACAAGGATTGTGCACTTTCATCAGGATCTGAGTTCTGTAAATTCTGTTAAGGGCCTGTCACATTGGCCGACGGATGCAAAACGTAAAAAGGACACAGCGGACGAGAAAATGTTCCATCCGTTGTTATCCGCTCTCAAAAGTGCCCCAAATTTGCATAATAACCAGAGCGGACAACAATGGAAAGGAAATGGACGGGGGGAGGATGTAGAGGGATGGAAAAGCGGTGCTCCACGGAGCCTAGCGGAAGGAAGGGATGGAATGGATGGCACATCCCGCGGGTTTCCGGGGGAGCACAGCGAAGCGGACGCGCAGCGGAAAGAGCGGATGCAGAGCGGATGCTGAGGCAGATCAAGCGGATGCAGAGCGGAAGCCTAGCAGAAGCTAAGCAAGAAGCCTAGCGGATGCACAGTGTTCACTGCGCATGCGGGGAGGATGCATTGCGTCAGACCTGCGGATATAAAGGGAAGCAGCTCGGCAAGCAGTCACCTTCAGAGGAAAGACCTGCTGCCAGACAGCGCTTTCCAGCCAGGCAGCCAGGCAGGCAGCCAGGCAGCCAGCAGCCAACAACCCAACAACCATGGGGAAGAAGAGAAAGCTGTGGCATCTGCTGCCAGCCCGGCAGCAGGACCAGGGCCAACCATGCCAGCCCCTCGGCACCTGATTCTTTGGCTTCTGCTGGGGCTTCTCGCTGCTTGGGGCCGAGCTCTTCTGGTGCTGGAGGCTCTGCTAGGGGGCTTGGCTCCTGGTTGCTGGTAGCTTCTTCTGGTGGCTTACTCTTGCTGGTGCTCCTGGTTGCTGGGGGCTTCTGCTGGGGTGCTTGATCGGGCGCTCTGTACTCTCTGGCCTGCTCCTGGTCCCATGGTGTGGCTCCTGGTTGCGTGCTCCGGTCGCTGCGGTGTAAGCTCGCTGGAGATCCTGCGATGCCTGCTGGTCCTGCTGGTGGCTATACTTCTGGTGCTATACCTGAATCCTTGTCCTGCGGCTGCTTGTCTTCTCTGGACCTGCTGGTCCTGCTTTTGCTGCTTACTGTTGTTGATCTGCTTGCTCGCTGGTGTGGTGTGGAGGAGCAGCCCCTACAACCTCAAAAACCCCTCTGATAGGGCCCAGATGGCCCTGCCAGAAGGGAGGAAGAGGGCATACGCGTGAACGGGGGAGAGGAGCAACAACCCATTTCGAAGAGAGGAAAATGTAGGATTGAGGTGTGGAAATGGCTGAGGGAGAACGAGTATCTATGGTGGGAAGGGACATCAGGCCTTCTTCGAGACATACCAAAAGGAAGCAAGGACTGCTTGAAGAGACGAAGGCCGAGAGCCTGGGCTAATCACTTTGGAGGTGCTCTGCGGCGGTGGAAGCAATGCCACACCTGGGGACGGGAAGCTGCGGCCACAGAGAAATCTGGCCAGGCGCGGTCAAGGCCTGAATGGACAGAGAGAACCGACGTGGATGGCCCAAGTGCAGCTTCTTGGAGGGTGAGATCCCATTCACCGAGGAGCAGCCCCTCTACAACCTTCTCTCTCAGGCAGCCCGTCTGTAGAGCCAGTCCTCTTTCTGGCCAAGAGTCAGATCCTGTGTCCCAGGCAGGTATCTGTGGAGCGTCCCACGACGGAGGACTCCCCCTGACAGCTGCACGTCCCCATGGCGGAGCGCGTGGAGGACCCCTGACGCAGTGGGAGCAAGGAGAAGGGCACTTTCCACCACAGGCCAACCCAATCCCATCCCCAGCTAACACCTCCACAGAAAAGGCAGAGAGGCAGAATCGGAGGGGCAGAGCCACGCTGTCCTGCTGGAGATCAGGGGACACCATCAGAAGCAGCGTAGATTCTCCTCTCTCAAGCCCCCCTGGTAACACACTGACGTCCCATCCTCCACTGCAATACCCTTCCTCACCTACGTCAACCAGACACCTCAAATGAACATGTCGGAATCTACAGAAAAAATAACCGAGGTGGTAAAGGACAGGATCACCGGTCCTTTCTTCACAACCCTCACAGACCCAACTGAAACCTGCCCTCCCACCCAGTCCAGGCCTGCTCCTCCACCCCATTGATGTCCACTGCCCTTCAAAGGCTTTCACAGCCCTCACCTACAAGGCTACGGCTACGCAGGAGGTCCAGTCCCCAGCACAGGCAGCCCCTTCTTTCCAGTC